>JAQFYT010003166.1:0-11265 GCA_034694925.1 Ceratophysella denticulata
CCATCCACGTCTGCCACGGGTTAGTACTTAGAGGGCTTTATCCCGTGGCTTTATTCTCGGTGCCAATAATTATTTTCAGGACCAATCAGTATTTTTGGGACCAATCAGTATTTTCGGTGCCAAAGAAGGATACTCGGGGACAGTTTAAATATTCCCTTTTCCTATTTCGCATTTCGCCGTAGAATGTCATGAGATGTGACGAAAAACATATTGTGTCAACTGAATACAATTTACTCAATTTCTTTTTGGTAGATGCATAATCTTTTTTAATTGGTAACGATAACGTAACTGTAATATACAAAATCTCACAATCAGACTTTTAACCTTCAAATTTCCCATAACACAGTAAAAATTGCTCGGATCATATGCATATCACAATGACAATTTGATCTAATCTTATAGCCATTTAAAATAGTTTGGTTACATTAATAAATTAACGAATATGTTATTGTATAAATAAATCAAAGATAAAGTGGTAAACGATTACAACGTAGCGAAAGAATCAGTAAAAGTTAAGTAGGTAATCCGCCATAAATACACAGATACATAGGTACTCTAGGTACCATAGGAAGGTATAATACTTTCAGTTATCAATCTGTAGGATTTCAGAGACGTAATTATTAAAAGGGTTTATTAAGTCGCAATTAACTTTTCCTAACGTAATTGTATATTGAATAAATACCTACCGTAAATTAGCGTTAGCTGCCATTGCGGCTTAAATATTACGATTACATGCCTAGTTGAGATTCGATATTTTATAAGATTATGCTCGGGTTATTCGTTATTAGTTGTTAGGCTTTTGTTAAAATTAACGTAGGTAACAGCATGCGAATTATGAATAAATGCATACAATAATCCTTCTATGTACAATAAGTAATGCTATAACACTGAAAGCGTCTGTCAACCAAATTCGAATTTCTGAAATTTTTGTTTCCGTCAAACTTTAATTTAGCTATCAGGGTAAAGGTTTCAAATAGGATTTGTATGTGCTTCCACTTGAATCTAATATTAATTATATAAAAACTTGAACACATGCATTCTTTTGTTAATTCGGGTAACCTCCTTTGCGACGTGACGCTTAATTGACATGAAATAATTTTTCAGTTCCGCTAACATTACCCACTGCCATTGTGGAATTTCCTCGTACGACTACTCCGATTTTTCTTCCTCTTCCATCTACTGAAATCAAGTGCAAAACAAAAAAATAGAGGCAAATTAATTAATAAAAGTAAATCTGGTTAGGACATACCTGAAGTAATTTTGCGTTTGAATAATCTTACGTTCCAAATATTTTTTCCCAAATTGAGGGCTGAAGCGAAAAATCCTGTCCACGATTTCGTCTGGGTGAATTTGATACTCGTCTGAATTTACTTTGTTCTCCGCATTCTAAACGTCCACGGCATTCTTTCAATCGCACTAATTCCGCTAGCATCCAATCTTCTTGACTCGAAGGAAGACTTCCGATTAAGTTTATAAGCTCGTAGGGATCTGTGTGCAAATGAACCAAAAAGTAGAATTCGAAACTTTATTAAAAAAAGTTCGAATTTAATTGAGGCTTGCGCTGAATTTGTTAGCTGATATGGACACAACCTCCCCCAGGTTTACGCTTCCAATTCGAGTAATATTTGTTCGAATGACGCGTGCAATACGTTGGTGGATAGCCAAAGCCTGGATTATCAAAGCCGGTCCCTGAGAACAAGCTTTAATTAAACCTAGTATAGTAAATAATAATAAAAAGAAATTGGACTAGTTTGCAGTTAAGGTTTCGCATGAATATAATAATTGACCATTCTTTGTCAATCAAGATTTTGGCTTTCCAACGCACGTGTCAATTGGACGAATATTGCTCGAGTTGGACCTTCCAACATTACCAACTCGGGATGCGGTTAAAGCCTTAATATATTTAAGTATTTGCAATTTTAATCGACTTACCTTGCTTCAGATCGAAATACATCTTGAACCCAGTGATAAACTGACAGTAGAGATAATTATGCGTGGAATTGACGGAACGCACACAGGAATACGTGTTATTGTTAGAATTCATGCAAAAACAGAATGATTTTCCAGTCCACAACGGTGGCGTTCTCCAATGGTCCTTATCGTGCCAGAAACAGTTAATTTTGTCCGCGGTACCGCAAGTTTCCGCCTGACATAGCGGTAAAAATCGATTAATGTTTCGTAATATTGGACATACAATCGCTGTTACAATGAAGACCCACCTGATGCCTTTCGTCCGGATCTTGAATTCGATTCAGATACCGTATTTTCTTGCGTAACTTCCCTCGAAGTTTCTTTCGTTTCCGTTCCACCCTTTCCCTCTGCCGCAACCAGCGTGGATCCAAATTGGAACAATTACAAGTATCTGACGTTTCCTGAAGCACCCTACTCCGATTGTGGCCTTTGCGACCGCGATGATCACTCGTATTTCTTCCCGGTGAAACAAAGAGTGTATCTTCGAGATCATCTTCGTCATCCACATCTGCATCAGCGTCCAGATCATCTTCTTCCGAATGCAGATCCAAACTCTCATTCCCAACCGCTCGGAAGATTTGCTCCTCGAAATCGGCTTCCTCATCCTCGTCATCTTCGTCCTCGGAAATGACTGCCACGGTCGTCACAGGCGTCACTGTCGTCGAAGTTGTCGTCGTCGTGGATGTGGATGTCCGCATGGTTTTCGCGGTACGCTCCTGTTCAGTATGAGCGTGCATACCGGAATGCTTAATCTTTTGAGCAGGGACCAGCTTGGGTACACCCATGGCAGACCATCGTCTCCGCATTTCTCGTCGTCGATCTCTCAATTGATCAATTTTAAGTTTCAAAGCTTCTATTTCACTATCAATTTTAAGGCGTTCTACTTCCCAGTCGAAATCTACTGGTAATGGTAAAAGACTTCGCTTAGAACGACATGGACACTCGGGTTTAACGTCCAGCTGTGTTTCTTCAAATAAGAAATCCGTGCTTTGGCGACATTTCCGGAATCTAACTCGACCTTTTTCCTGCCGGCAGTACTTTTTCTGACCGGGAAGGCAGGGATGCGGGTGGAGGTCACAGAGCGCTTTTTTCTCGGCCGTTTCATTCAATTCTGCACCGGTAGCTGCAGGATTCGGCGGATGTCGATGCTTTTTTGCGCTTTTTGGCGTTGTGGCGCCAGCGGTTTCCACGTTCTCACGTCTACCCGAGCTTTCAATGAGAAAAGTGTAGGACCATTCTAATGGCACTTCTTCGGGACGAGATTCCGCGTATTTCCGGAGAAGCGGTACCATTGATCTACCGTCCATGTCCAGCGGTACCGAGAGGCCAGCAAGCTCCAAGAATGTGGGTGCGAGATCAATATTGAGCACGGGTTCCCGAATCACTGTCCCACCCTTGATAAGCCCAGGCGTACTTAAAAAGAATGGGACACGAATATCGAATTCGTAGGGCATCGATTTACCCTTGATAAGCCCAAATTGTCCAACGTGATAACCATGGTCCGAGGTGTAGAACACATACGTATTCTCAAAAAGACGAGACGCCTTCAATGATTCAAACATATGCTTCACAGCCAGATCTACGCTTTGAAGCGTCTGAAGTCGCTTAGTCATGAGCGTATCCGTGTATAACCGTAGATTCGGTGACATGGCAGGCGTGACTCGTAAAATCCACTGTTTATCCAAATTCGGGGCATAGTTATACGACGGCGTATGATGCGGCGTCTGATTGAAAAACATGTGGGAATATTGAGGTGCAGAATCCTCCGGCCCATGCGGAGATGGGAAGCTGACCACGAGCAGGAACGGTGTTTGTGACCCACGCATTTTGTCCGGGGTATCGGGATGGCTTGGCGGAAGACCCATTCTACGTAGGAAATCCATTGTATCATTCGCGATTGAGTGCGGGTAATAGTCATGTTGGTAGGATGCTCCGTAGCGAAATTTTCGTCCATTCCGATTTACGGTGTAGTTGTAGAACCGAGAATTCATGAGGAGTCCGTTCCATTCATCCCAGCCGTAGGGAACGTGTGACCCGTCGTATTTATTCAAATATTTTCCAATGTAAGATGTGTAATAGCCCGATTCCCAGAGATGGGCTGCAAAGGTTTTTTTCTCGAACCGCTCACGCCAGTGTACGCTGCTGCAATTGTCGTTGTTTGTGTAAACCTGGTGGTTGTGGACATATCTGAAACATTATGATTATGAATTATGATTTATGATTTATGATGAAACTGGAATATAACACCTTGCTGATTAGACGTTGCATAATAATTTGTTAGATTATTTTTTTAAATTGTATGACAGCTAACTAGAACATATAACTAGAGCATAATCAGAACAAAAATTTAGAATTTTTAAAGTAACATGCTAATTTAGCTAACGTTGAACGTACAATCCTGTTAGCATGGAACTCCTCGAGGGGCAACACATTGGGGTGGTAACGTAGCCGTGCCGGAATTCAACTCCAGCGTCACGGAAGACTTTGAGCGTTTCGGGCATGTAGTCCATACTGCCTAGAATTTCAAATTATTTGATTCTGTTAATTTACACGAAACAATTTTACCTATAATTATCCATCACGTGTTTGTAACTCAAATTGGTATTTGTGGAGTTTAAATAAATCACGATTCAGTAAAAGATGATCAATACAACTATTTTTAATACCTAACTCAATATCTTGATCATCAGTCAAAATAAGAATTATATTCGGCCTCTTGGTACTCGACCGTTCTTCGATGTCATCAACATTGACTGGTATTCTGTCACCGTCTTCGTCCAGGTTTGTGCCTATAGGAATTAAATCCAAATTGACGCATATAATTTGTGGCCAATATTCATAGTACATATTAATTTAAGGCTGTTTTCAAATTTTTAATTCTGGCGGTATTTTGTCATGTTAGTTGATGGGGGTATATGGTTCAGGTCAATCCCCCTTTGCAAGCTATGTGTTACCCATTAACTTAAAGCTTAACGTCACGAGAAATCGCCAAAATTTAAAATATAAGAGTAGCCTTTAACCTTAATGCACTTAGTTGATATTAATATAGGTACACTAATGAATAATTTACGAACCTTTTCTATCCGAATTTGGATCATCCTGTTCCTGTTCCTGTTCCCAGAACGCATCAGTTTTTGGTGGAAATAGCGGATTTGTATTAATTTCTTCATACACTAAAGTAGTGCTTTCATCATCTTCAGTTAAGTCATCAGTTGGCGTTGCCAGTGTTAAATTACTTATTAATGAGATCGAGATCACAAGAAATGCAGCTAATGCCAAATTTTGGCCCGAGTATTTTAGCTTAGTAAACATAATGGTCAGATTTATTCGGTGATCCGCCTTTCTAATTGTAGGATATAAATTAATTATTTACTTAGCACTTACAATTAGCGCTAGCAGTGCTGTGCGCCTAATATTGACCTCAAAACCGTCGTATACTCATATTGATGCACTTATAATTTTATTTTATTTTACAATCCTTAAATTATGTACATATAATGCATTATGCGTGTGTCACAATCAACCATCACAGTTATTCACGTTCACAACCATGTAAAGTCTAATTTTTAATGCAATACTGCGTGTACTTGGCACTGGTTTAGAGCAATCGACAGAAGTCTAGAGCCGCGTTTAACTGTTTATATTTATTCAGCCTAATTATGCCTAGAAGCCTCAATTAAGATTTAGCTAATGCAGAGGTATACCTAGAGATAGAGAGCTGAAGTTTGTTTTGTGACTGTCTTTCTAGCCTGAGCCTGAACTTGTTTGAACTCTTTACCATCTGGCCTTCAAATATTGCTTGTGCTTCGCCGTTTATAGTTTTGTTTTGGAGTCATACAAAGTTATGAAAGTTGACAAACCGTCAGTTCCATCCTCCATCGGTAGTGTAGAATTCTTTTTTAGTTTGACGTCCAGAAATGTTACTGGTAAATACATGAGTTTACATCTTTATTTTAGATCAGAAGGTCTACTGGGACCTCCCCTGCCGTCTGTCTGTCGCTCTGTCCATCCGTTTTACGACTTTTATTTAAATCACTTACACATGGCAGCAATATCGTTGCGCGATGTAAACTTTACAACGCATAGGTATTTTTTAAATCAGCAGCGCATTTAAAAAAAATAAAACATTTGGATTTAAACCAGTATGCCCGGAAGCCAACTCGCTGCATTTCTGCATTTTTCCTCCATTAAGGAGCAAAATCTTTACCGTGGTAAACCCATTAATTTTTTAATTTCGAAGAAAACTCAAACTGTCAATTAAAGCTGTTGTAATGACACTTTATTAAAAATATCCTCGTGACTTCCAAGTCATACATCCTAAAAGTTAATTTACACTGCATCTGATCTGAGCCCATCAACAGCGGCTATGCTATACTTCATACTTCATCAAGCCTTCTGGTCTCAAGCTGCGTTGTAAAGCAGGTTTTTAAATATATGCTGATTTTTACTATGTATGTAGTAGACTTATTAAACCGGTAATAGCATACCAATGATGAGAACACTCAAAATAAGATGTTTGTGACAGCTTATGTATGACATAGACAGAGAAATATACACCTTTACATTTACATTACGTTGTTAGTAAATCAGGCGTTTAATTATGATACTCCATATGTAAGAATAAAGGTTCTCGATACGATCAGCGTATTTTGTCCGGTTCGATTGTTATATTGTTTTTTTTTTAAATATAAAGTTTCTCAAAACGGGATTGGCCACATCCACAAATGAACCCAGTAATCTTAGACGTATATTAGTTGTACGCGTGGTGGATAAGATAAATACACAGGATACACATACATTGAAATGGTCGTGTGATAGGTACCTAGTATTAAATTTTAAATTGACTGATATCCCGATCCCTTCCCCGTGGCAGCCATGAAGAGGTCCGTAGCAATTTTGGGGTCATCCATAGGTCCAAGATCCGAACTATAGGCAGTGCTTGCAGCAACTTTAAGAATTTCTTTTATTTCTGCATCAGGTAGAAGAACTAATTGTCTCGCTGTCAGTGTAGCGGCTGGGCCGATGGTGACCGGATTATTGTCTGCAGAAAAGATCCACTCTTCCGCGGATATGAGGTCACAGCCGATAACCATCGTAATTTCTCGACGCATTACTTTACAAAAATCATCCAGCGGCTAAAAAGAAAAATTTAGTAAGTACAATTTTTTTTTTTAGAAAAAATAAATGAGCTTTCGAGCTTAACGCTCTTTGATTCTGAAAATTACCAGATCATTATCATCATATCCAAATGGATTTTCAATTTCCCAACCAATGCTCAAAATTCCGAGGAGGGTAAAGGATCCGAGGGCCACGACTGGGACAGCCCACCAACTCAGGGTCCCCACAAGCTGGTACGGTAGGGCCAGGATGTAGAGCCATACGGAATGATTTAGATGGATAGAATACGCTACAAGACGGAAATTTTACTTCAACATCATGCTTCAACTAAACATAATAAGTGCGAGTTATTTGTTTTTTTTAACTTTTTCACAGAATTACCCAACGGAATAGGAGTTCGCAGTAGTTTCTCAAAGTCACATAATCGATCGACAATATCTCCGAGGCCTGAAAAATCATATTTTTCAAAGTAAATTTTAATTTGCTGACAAATCGGCGATAATACCGTACTATTTTTCGTTAATAATTCAAATGTCTAAGGTTATTATCAGGTATTGAATTTTGGCGGTATCTCCAGTTGTTACCAAATGAGTAAACCATGGTCCAGTAACTTCTCAACGACATACCGTTTGGAACGATAACGCGACATGGTCAACCGATTATAACGCTTGACAATGTTTTTCTTATTAGCTTTAGCATTACGAAATACCGCTAAAATTCAAAACATAAGAATAGCCTTAAATATGGACGGCAAAGAACATTGTTGTAAACTTTAGTTCTTACACTCCTGCATGACGCTAATCGACCAAGAATCTGAAAGTTTGTTGTCACTGATATATTTGATATAGGTCCGGAAGTAGTATGAAATCTCAAGTGGAATATTTGTAGGTGTAGCCATTTCATAGGCCTTCCGTTTGAAGATCCTATTCTCGGATTGTACTTTCCGAACATGGATCTGTGCTTCTAGCGGAATATTCGATGAAGGTGTTGCGACTTTGGGAAGATGCTTGATGTACCCCTTCAAATCATCGTATTCGTAGGAATATTCGTCCCGGACATAGTGCTTCAGAGCAATCACGAAAGCTATGCAGAGATTGAGAGCGGACAGTTTTATGACCATCAACTTGGAATCATGATTATCCGTGGAACCGACCCAGATTGCCCGGGTTAGTTTACGAACGTCCTGGGTTATGTTGGTCCAAAGACCACGGCCTTCCCAGTACCTGTAGTTTTGAACAGTAACATTAAAATTTCTTGGATTTGCTTGGAACAACTAAAAACGGTCCCAGTCAAAGATTGACCCATTGTCCCAGGTTGCTATAAAGCGAATCTGGGTATTACCTGGAATATGCATTATTAGCCCGGAAACCCAGGAGAAGACCAACGACCACTCCAAGTATTGTGATTAGCGTTTGCGGAAAATCCATCTTGAGTTCTGGGATGTATGTAGATATGGCCACGACCGCAGCGGTATACGCCGCCACGAGCAAAACTTGCCACCATATTGATGGTATCACGGTTCCGCGGAAGCGGATAAACCAAAATGCCGTGGCACAGCTCATTTTGAGCGTCGAATTCGGTAACTTTGTCCGTATGTGTATATATTACTGTTCCTGAAACAATTTTAAAATTCTAACCTCACGTTCGTTCAGGCATTCAGCCCAAATGAACTTGAAACGTGCCTTATTCTGAGATCATGCTGCGCTGGCTTGAGTGTGTGTGATTGAAATACCGGTTTGTTATTGCCTAGTGTACGAGATGTATCTCAAGATCGCTTGAATATTATAAATTCCATAGAGAATCTTCTGCTGAAATACGAGGAAGATGCAGACATTATACAAGGAAGACGAAACGCACGGGGCAAGCGGGCAATGACTGCTGGTTGAATTTGGGCGAGGCTGGTTTACCAACTCATCTGAGAAACTGGTTTTTGGCTTAGTTTTGGTATTTTATTATTGTTTTATTACTCATATTAGGACTCCTCTTGTAATCTCAGTATAAGTACAGTATCATTGGTCTGATCCCAACAAAATATATATTCGAACCAATATATGTATGGTTCAGTGTGACAATGTCAACCTCAAATCAATAAATTTGGAATATTTTCATGAGTTGAATGTTCTTAATTGAAATACAGGTAAATCAACAAATTTATTGGATTTTAAGGTGCGAGTGTCAAATACTAATTTGTAGATTTTGCGATGGTAGTGTTGTCTTGCTGATCTGGGTTCAAGGAAGAGACTGATACCCTTTAGCAGTCATGAAGAGGTCAGTGGCAATTTTAGAATCATCCGTAGTGCCAAGGTCAGATTCGTATGCAAGTGTCGCGGCAGATGCTAATATATCCTTTATTCGGTCATCTGGAAGCTGAGCGAGTTCTTTGGCTGTTAAAGTAGAGGCTGGACCAAGTTTCACTGGAGTATTCAAGTCGGAGAAGATCCAAGTCTCCGCTGGGGCAAGGTCACAGCCAAGTACCATGTCCAGCTCTCGTCGCATTACTTTACAGAAATCGTCCAAGGGCTAGAAATAGAAGAATAGTATATAGAAACATTAACATAGGATTTTTCGAAAATTGTCGAACGTACCAGGTCATTATCGTCGTATCCGAACGGATTTTCGATTTCCCAGCCAATGCTCAGGATTCCAAGAAGCGTAAAGGATCCCAGGGCGATGACCGGGATTGACCACCAACTCAGGGTACCGACCAATTGGTACGGAAGGGTCAAAATATATAACCAGACCGAATGGTTCAGATGTATGGAATATGCTGTAAATAGGCAGGTAGATCTCGATGTACACCTGATTTAAATTTTTATGTCTTCTATTAATGTAATACGTAAAACGTTTTTTACCCAAAGGTATTGGAGTCCTTAACAAACGCTCGAAATCAGCCAGACGGTCAACCATTTCTCCAAGTGCTATATAAAACGTGTCATGAATATAGACTAGGTACCTACTTGTAAGAATTATCGAATAGTCTCATATACGGTTCTTACCCTTTTGCATAACGGAAATTGACCAATCATCAGTCAGCTTATTGTCCGCAACGTACTTGATATAAGTCCGGAAATAGTATGAAATCTCTAGAGGAATATTAGTCGGTGTCGCCTTTTCATATGCCTTTCGTTTAGGCACCTTTATGTCTGCCAGTGACTTTCTCTTAATTTGAAGCTGAATTTCGAGTGGTACAGTGGACGAGGGAAACATTAGTTTTGGTAAATGTTTAATTAGATTCTTCAAATCAGGATGATCATATGAATACTCTTCACGAATATAGTGCTTCAGAGCCACTACATAAGCGAGAGACAGGTTGAGAGCGGACAGTTTGGTAATTGTCACTCTGGCATCGTGCGTTTCATCGACTCCGATCCAAATTGCACGGGTCAATTTTCGTATATTCTTGGTCATGTCCGTCCAGAGACCACGGCCTTCCCAGTACCTGGGTAATACAGTATTTTTAGCACCGGTGCTGTCTCTAATGCTTTAAAGATTCAGTAATGTATTATGTATTCTCGATTCTCACCTGTCATAAGCATTATTACAGCGAAAAGCCAGGAGGAGACCCACAACAAGGCCCAGAATATCAATTAGCGTTTGTGGAAAATTCATTTGGAGTTCCGGTACGTACGTGGAGACCGCCACCACTCCAGCCGTGTAGGCTGCTACTAGAAGGATTTGCCACCATATTGATGGTAAAACTGTTCCACGAACTCGGATCCACCAAAATGCTGTGGCACAGCTCATGGAAACGCAACAATTAAAACTAATATTTTCAACTTCTTGAAAATTTTTAATAAACGAGATCTTATAAATCTCCACACGACGCCGAGCGCTGGCTCTGATCTCACGCCAAACCAGAGTTACACTAAATTATGAACATTGTCCTCCGTAGCCCGTACCTACATTTGTAGAGTCTCAAAGCTTCATACTGAGATAACTGAAAATCCGGTTTTGTAATGCAACTTTACCAAGATGCAATACGTGCACTTATACATACATAGGATCAGATCAGAAGACGCAAAGCTTGTGATATTCTTTTCTCTACGCACTGACTGTGCAAAGACTGCTTCAAGGCGGGTGGAGAAACAATTTTTTTGTAATTATACGAGCTCTTTTTTTGTGCAAGCTTATGTGGACGAAAGGAGTTTTCTCAGTCGCTGGTGCGTAGTTTGCCGG
>JAQFYT010003167.1:0-11264 GCA_034694925.1 Ceratophysella denticulata
AGTGTCTTAATAAGATCAGCATTCTAAGTACAAGTACAAAGAGGTAGAATAGCCAAATGACATATTCACACTGGTTTTTACACTTATGGACACTGGGCGCTATGTGTTGTCGCGCTATGAGTTTGACCGCTTTGAGTAGTCGTGGATTCCAACCTAAGGTACAAAGAATTAGAGTAAACATTACTCACATTACATTTGAATTAAGTATCAGGCTTAAGATCAATTTTGAGTATGATTTCATGGTCATATGTGAGTGTCCTGTACTTACTATACCTATACATTATATGGGTTAGTAAGGTCCATTTAAATTTTATTATTTCCCGTTTACAACGTCACAAAATACGATTGTGCTCACTAAAACCACAAATGAATCCTTAAATAGCAAAATGCTTGGGTTGGATGTTAGATTAGACTTTGTTCGGAAATTCCTTGATCTTAATCTAACTCTTTTGAATCTGACCTAAGAATTGTTCTAAAACTCCAAGACTCACACAGACCACATATACACAATACACACCTGATATCCTTTTTAGTTTTTGGAAGATGTAAAGTCCAGGCGAGGCGCGCCGCTGCGCTGTTTTTGCGTACGACTAACCAATTGCATATGCTAATTGTTTTTGTTCTCACTTAGTCAATGTCAAAGGCAATCTTTATTCCAAAAATGCTGAATCAAGATAAACATTAAATCATCTACATTCTCCTAATATGTATTTTAGCATGCGTGCGCTGACATTGTCATAAGTAACTATGAAAGAATCAATATTTTCCTGGCCTAAATAAAACAACTTTTAACCTAAACTTTTTAACAACTTTTTACCTAAAAAATCAGTAATCATTGATTTTATCAAAATTAGGTTCTGTGATTCATGTGAAGAAAGGTCAGGGTAGGCCACTATGAAATACTGCATGAACGACAACTTAACAAAAACGATAGTTATGTATATTGAGGTTACAAGAAACCTTAAAAGTACCCAAATAATTTAAGGTTCACGCGTTTCCGGCCATTCTGTGATTATTGTGTGCAAATAAAATTGAAATCGTTGGCAATGTCAATAAAGAATAGTGTTTGTCGTGGACTGTGACTGTGGTGACAAATGACTTGAACAAAATTTTGTTGTTTAGGAATCAAATTAAAGTTTTTTTTTATCCGATCCAAGATCCGAAAGATATTCTTAAGTGTCAGGCCAGTATATCCAGAGTTCTAAAACTGTCGTCAGTGAAAGGTAAATTAGGTATAATTCTATAATTGAACCACAACCAACCAAAATCACAATTTTAATAAATAAAAGTGTCTTAAAAAGACAAGTCTACCTACATGGACTGCACTCTAATTAATAAAATAAAATAAATTTTATAACCGAAGCACTAAAACGAAATATTCACCTGATCCAAGACCGACCCTATTAATATTATAATTGTTTGTGCAAAACCCGGACGGGTAAGAATTATTACGACGTTATTCAGCTCATTATATTAACCCATATTACTTATTCCTTTTAATGAGATTTCAAGTGTTAAGAAAGACATCTGTTGAGTCCAGTAGCGTACGGTTTTATACAATTCGAATATGAATGCTGGAATATCCCACCTTAAATTTTTTTTGGTTTATTGGTTTTAAAATACTCCGAGTAAAGTTTATTTGGATTGTGGGTCGGTCGTGGACTGGTGAATATTTCGTTTTAGTGCTTTGGTTATAAAAAGTATTTTATTTTATTAATTAGAGTGCAGTCCTAATAATAATTTTTATAACCGAAGCACTAAAACGAAATTTCAAGCGGGCGGATATCTATTTGACCTACTTCCTGACCTTCAAATTGAATGCGGTTTTTTGCATTGCTTTCAGGTAGGCTAGAACTATTTTATACAGTAGTCACAGGTCCGTAGGCAATGATTGAAAACCAGCATTTCTCCATTACATATACCCTGATTTCTCTCCAGTTTTTGGTTTAATTTATTTTCTGGGATTTTAACATTTAGCGCTATCTACTTGCAACCTATTGTACTCTACGTAGAATGGCCTTTAGTAAAAATCCCATAGATGTAAGGTGTAAGAATCACTCAGGGCTACGAGTTAAAGTCGAAATATGAAAAATTTCACAGCTCAAAAGAAGGGCATACAAAATATTAGCTAAATTACAAACTGTAAACTACCAAATTGATTAGCCTGTGGGCATGTCAAATAAATTGATTGAAAGGGCAAGGGCATACAAAAGTCTACATTCTGGAACATGACAATCGCTAACACAATACAAGAACGCCAATCTTCATTAATTCTTTCGAGTCAAATAATTATATACTGCATGCGACGAACTAGGTCAGAGTCTTAGCTCTCAAAAATGTAATGACTTGATGCACAATGATTAGCAAATACTACTTTATGTATACATCAACTATTGTCCTGTAAAACATTTTAGTCTCTATAGTTATTTATTATTACTGCGCTAGACACTGCTGTGGTAAAGCATGAAAATTATATAACAAGAACCTCCTTGATTCCTGATGTGCGCCTGTATTTCCTCACTTAGCAACAAATATCCCCTCATAGTCGAGTCTCACCGTCGCGTCGGACAGCCAGACCATCCATTCTATTGGGGCTCCCAGTTTAAAAAAAAGAGTTCTCTTACCTCATGAGATGAACAATTAAATATTGAGGAAGTTCGCATAAGTTTGTTTTCTTCGTGGAGTTATTGCAAGTCTGGTATTTGTCACATTTGTAGTCAAGTGGTCTCACTTCATTTTTGAACATATCGATGCATTCCTATAAAGACAATGGGAAATTGGTGAATATGAAGAGGAAACCGACACTGACGAGAAACGGTTACTTACACTAATACTTGCACTAATGTCTTACACTAATGCTGCAACTGGTAGTAGATTCAGGAGGTAGTGGTAAAGAGAGGATGAAGGAATCTTCAAAACTGGTTAATTCGTGTTTGCAAGCATCATTCAAGCATAGGATAGTGGACGAATTCTTCACACGAAAAAGTTTAGAAATCACGGATTCCTGTGAAATAGGAAGATTATTCAGTACTATTTAGTTTATTATTTTTTATTTATTATTATTTAGCTTATCCCACATGAGTGGTACACGCAAAAAGGACTTAAGTACCTATTCAGAACTACTAAAGTTGGGAAAAGTTTGTTGAGCGACAATTATTCGAATCAGCTATATGCAAAAAAGGAACGACTGATTGAATGAAGTCCGACTGGACACTTACCGTATTGTGAATCCCAAACATGGAGTCCAGGATCCTTGTTAAAAATTCATGTGAGTCATGGTGCTTACGGCCATCGTAGTCATTATGCAAATTTGTAACAGCCGTCTGATAGAATTCAAAATTACATGAACACTTTATGGTTTTGTATTACTTTATTATTTAACTAAATGACTTTAAAAACTAAAACTAAAATGACTTCAAGTGGCATACCTTTAAATCTTTTAGAGTAGCTGGACCAGAATTCATGATCTTGATTGTATTAGCGAATGCCTCAACTAGCTCTCTATTCTTATACCATTCATCCCTATAAATAAAATATATTTAATTTATAATTTATAAACACACAGTATATTTTATATTGCGGGTTGGGGCAACGTGTTGGGGTATATATTGGGGTATATAACACCTTGGGTTGGGGTATATCCTTGAACTTGTACTCACTTGTAAGAATCCTGGTCCCGGAAATGCTCGGCCAATGAAGTAGTAGCATTGAGACACTGCATGATGGAGTTCATAAAACAGTTGTTTTCAAAGTTCTGTAACCCGTGTGTGAATGAATGTGATGAATCATCGGAGTTGATGAGAGATTTTTTCAGCCCTTCTTCCTTCAAACGAGCGGAGTTTTCCGGTTCTTTCGCAAGCGCTTCCTTCAAACGAGCGGAGTTTTCCCGTTCTTTCGCAAGCGCTTCCTTCAAACGAGCGGAGTTTTCCCGTTCTTTCGCAAGCGCTTCCTTCAAACGTGCACAGTTGGGGCAGGTGTCGGGAGACAATGAAGGTATTGGCTGCGACCTTTCCAACTCCGACAACTCACAGCTCTTCTCTTCCGTGACAGTGGAGAGTCTTTTTTTAGTGGGTAATGCCCCTGCAGATTAAAATAAATATATAGAGTGGTCAACTTCAACTTAACTAATATCCAATAAAAATGACCTTTTGATCCCGGTTTGGGGTCAAAGAAGAGGTCAAATATTGAAATAAGCCTTTGCGCCTTAAGTCCTACCCCCATAGGTACCCGAATATCCAATAAAAATGCGAGGTCACAACTTGACCCTTAGACCTTGCCCAGGGGTCAAACTAAGGGTCACTGACATTTTCCGTTTGCTTTCCCAGATCAGGATTCACCTAATGAACATGTTTTTACATCAAGAATAAAATAAATTTAAATTTTGACCCAACTTTGACCGGGCGTCAACGTTCCCAAGGTGAATGGTCAATGAAAGTTTAGCGTTAGGAACTCTGAAAAATTAGCTAAATTTTAAGCTATTATTGATCCAAATTCGATCAACCGTTTGGTTGGGAGAAGTTGCTGCATTCTACAAAGTACGATTTTATGTAATCTGATGCGGTGGTCGGTGGTCAACGCAGACGTTAGTTAATGTAGCGCAAAAACATTGACTTACCTCTCTGCTTCCGCTTCCTCCGGATGGAAAGCATTCGTCGTCTCAGGCAGGCTTCTTTATTGCCACAGATCCACAGGTATTTTTCGCACTTTTCTTCAATTAGTTTGTAAACCTCGAGGGATTTCTTAATCTTGAGTAATTCATTCTCGAGACGTGTGCACCTGGGACATCCAGTAGTCCCACCTACAACAGCAGATTATAGTAATTACAGGGTGGTCAAACTCTTTCTAGTGACTCGTTCCGATTTTCAGCCCAGGATTTATATCTCCAGCCAGGGTCAGTCAGGTCAGCATACCCCATTTCACTCGTGATTTGCAAAGTTTTGTTTGAGGAATTTGATTTTTTTTTGTAGTGAATGGGTACTACTCAAGTCGGGAGAAATTGTTTTTTTTTTGTAAAATAGGGTATTCTGATTCTGACCCTTCTTTCCACCCCTCTGTCAGAACAAGGAACAAGAGCACAGAAGAAACAAAAACATTGAATTACTTAGGTACCTCTCTCTTTCTGGGGAATATTTTCTTCCAGGTGAATTATTTTTAATTTTTGTGCTTCCGAAGATTCTATCCAGATAATTAAAGAATACTCGAGATAATCGAGAGTATTCTTCAACTCGAGTAATTCATTCTCGAGACGTGTGCACCTGCGACATCCAGCACCTGGGACAACAGGAGATTATAATAATTACAGGGTGGTCAAACTCTTTCTAGTGACTCGTTTCGATTTTCAGCCCAGGATTTATATCTCCAGGGTCAGTCAGGTCAGCATACCCCATTTCACTCGTGATTTGCAAAGTTTTGTTTGAGGAATTTTGTTGTAGCGAATTTATCTTTTATCGTTGTGAAATGGAGTATTCTGATTCTGATCATCGCTTACATGCCTCTGTCAGAACAAGAGCACAGCAGAAACAAAAACATTGAATTACCTCTTTTTCTCGGGGGCATATTTTTCTCCAGGTCGGCTATTAATGAATTTCGGCTTTTCGAGTAATTTCTCCACTCAGCATAATCTTTTCGGTAAGAATCGAGGGAATTATTCGACTTGAGTAGTTGATTCTTCAAATCTGAGCACTTGGGACATTCCTCTTCCGCTGGTGATGCTGAGGAGTCAACGGCCTCATTCAATTGCACTGTCTCCGGCGGGAGTGGAGCCCTACCAGGATCCGCTGCTGCCAAACCGCTGTAGTTGCCCAATACAGATCCTGTCGATCCACAATCCACAATGTAAGTCACTAATTCTATAATTTCATATTTTATTATGAAGATCTTATGAAGATCTTATGAAGATCTTACCATTACTCTCTTCTAGGTAAATTGGCTGTGCCATTCTCCTCCTTAAGTCGTCACGGTTGGCTGTCATTTCTTTTAGCTTTTCCTCGAGTTCTAGCAAAGATTTCTGGAAGTCCTTCACGCGCGTCGAATGTTCTAATTCCAATGATTTAATCTCCTCCTTCACTTCCTGTTCAATTTCATGGCACCGCTTGCAACACTCATCATCGGCAACCTTCTTCTGGGACAGCTTAATCTTCGGAGACTCGTATGCGAGGCTCTGCTCCTTCAACGACGTCTTCAAGTCCTTTAACTCCTTCTCCAAGCTTTCAACTTGTTTCTTTAATTCGCCATTTTCTTGGATGACATTCTGTTCTTCAGAGTGGCGCTCTTTTGAAATCCGGTTGAGTCGTTTGAGCTGCTCCATTTCCCTTTTCACTTTTTCCAACTTGTCCTTGCACTCATTCAACTCATCTTCAAATTCGTCTTTGTTCGTAAGTTTTTCGAGTTCGATTTTAAGATATGCCTTGTAATATTTTTGCACTAATAGTTCAAAATCTCGAAGTTCCTTGGAGTCTTGTTTCGGTTCTAGAAAACACAAGAAATGAATTTTTTTTTAAAATTATGTTCCTGCACAACTCGGGCTCGACTTCTTCCAAAACAATAAATAACTGCCTTTCAAACGTGTTCTGCTGAGCCTTTCCAAACGCATTCACGGAGAGAGGGACGGACGGGGTTCCTGGTTGGAGGAGGGTTCGAATGTCCCAGATAGTGAGCCTTGTTTTTCGATACTCCACTCAGATTCTATTTTTGACTCGACAATAGGTACTTCTTTCTATTATTGAGTACTGGTCGCGGTCGCGACTTGAGCCGAGGTCAAGAGGTCAAAATATGACTCCGCGTTTTTATTTGATATTCGGGTACCTATGGGGGTAGGGCGTAAGGTGCATGGGGGTTTTAAAAACGTAAATATATGGAATATAAACTGGGTCAAAAACTGCTTCTGGGCAGGAGAGCTTCTTATGACCCAGATATTCATGCATAGCCTGCGAACTTTTTTACATCTTGACCCCGGTTTGGGGTCAAAGGGAGGGTCAGATATACGGAAACCCTCATGCCCCTGACGCCCTATCCCTATATGTACCCGAATATGAAATAAAAACACGGGGTCATATTTTGACCTCTTGCCCTAGATTTGGGATCAAAGAAGGGTCAAATATAAGGAAAACCCCCATGCACCTTACGCCCTTTGTCGAGTTTGGGCGTTTTTTAAAAATCGGCGGGAAGTATTTTCAAAATTTGGGCAAAAACTACCCTCTCAAAATTTTCCAGAGAGTGTATAAAATTTCAAGCGATTCTATCGGAAAATATGCCTAAAAAACTAGGGGGTTTTGGTCAATTACGCCGTCAAATTACCACTTTGGGGAGCCCCCACCCATCCCCAGAGGGGTTTATAGAAAAATTTGAAAGAGTACTTCTTCCACCCATTCACCTCAGGGATTAAGTAAGTACAAAAAATTTCAGCTCAAAACCCAGGAATAAAAAAGTTCAAAAACTACCGGAGAAATCCGATGTTCTGATTTCAAAAAGAGTTTCTCTTTGAGAGTCTTATTAATTATAGGTTAGGTTCCAGAAAAGTTAGTGAGGTTATGTTGGGATATGGATAACCTGACTTTCTGGAACCTAACCTATAATTAATAAGACTCTCAAAATCCGGAAGTGCTTGAAATTGTTGAGAGAAGGGATCAAAGAATGAGATTCTTACCTTTGTCCCCGTCGTCTGACATCTTGTCCCCGTCGTTGCCCCTAATTTCTTGTTTTTAGATGGTCGCACTGCCTGGTAAATGTTCCTAGCTCCTCAAAAATCTGAAACGAATTGAACAGAATCAGGAGGGTGTGTCACGTATGAAGACCTAGGGTTACGAAATAACTTAACTCTAGGTCTAACATTTCACATTACAACGTTATGCAACGCAAGCATTTACGACTTACGACACCACCAACATCAAACGTTAATACAGTGCCAGTAGTCGAACAATAATGCTACCCGAAACGCCAAATATTTCATAAGAGTCATTCATGTTCTTGGTTTTACTCACAGAAATAGAAATCCGAAAAGTGTCTTAGATTTTACTTGAATTTTGACTCATGTACCCAGAAGTACAAATTGTAATTCCAATATTTTTCTCCAGGTTCTATGAATTACTTTAATTAAATATTTTGAATTATAAGATTTTCTACCTACCATTTTCAAGAAAGACTCACAAGAAACTTATTTGTAAAACGCGTGCTCGGACTCATACTTCTTGATATTGTTCTTGTATACTTTTTCGAAATCTTTTCCCAAAACAATATACCGGTTCTCCCGCACAGCGTGCATTCCAGCCTCTTGACCAATTGCATTAATGTCAGCTCCTGAAATACGATCCGGACGTGCCACATGGTCTTCCAAATCCACTTCATCACTCAAGTTCATCCTCCCAGTTATCGTGGCAAAGATTAACGGAAGCTTCACCGCCTCTCTCATTTCCTGTTTCTGCATGTCCATACCTCCAATGTCCGAGTATGAAACATCCGGTTTCTCATCGGCTTGGAGCATTGAGATGGACGAATCCGCTTCTGGAGGAAGGACGTCCACAAGGGCGTTACTACGTTTGTGCAAGGCCACCGAGGATGATGGACGAAGAAGTTCTCGATCCAATGTAGACAGGACATAGTAGTTGGAGCCAGTAGTACTCCCAACTATTCCAGTGTTCTGGTCAACAGCTTCCAAGAATTGTCCAATGACCAATGGGACACTCTGAATTCTCTTCACTTCTTCCTGAGCATGAAGATATTCCTTCAAATTTCGCTGCTCGTCTTTAATGTAGGATTCCTGAACTTCCAGAAATTCCAACTGACGTTGCAGTTTCTTGTACTTTCTATACAAGTCATCCACATCCAAGTCTTCATAAAGATTCGCGAGATTCAATTTAGTTTCCGCTCCTGAAGTTTCATCCATCTTCTCAGTCAAATTCGTGTACTCAGGCCAATTTCCTCCATTCTACAAGATCAAAGATGAAAGATTAAAATAAAAATTATGTCAGTGAATTTCGGGGTGTCAAATCACAAATCCCAAAGAAAACAACAAACAAGGTCAAAGGTCCAGCCCAGCAGATTTTCCTTAACCTCATTTTAATGAAAAAACTAAAATGTAGACAGCAGAAGCTTATTTAATATTTAGGAAATATCAAATATTGAATATGAAATGGTGAATGGAGAGGACGGACGGAGCTAGCTGAGCGTGGCTCAGCTCTGCTCGTCACTCGTGGGCCTGCTCCACGAACCAGCGACGGAGCCTTACCTGTGACCTGGATGGGGTGCAAAGCTGACACGATAATAGCTGTCAGCTGTTGGCGTTGTACAAACACACACCGGAACTCAAATGACTCACAAAAACAAATGCGGTGACCTGTGACGTGACGAGTGACCACACGAGTGTGACAGACAACAGACAGGGGAGAGGGAAAGCTCA
The DNA here is from genome assembly GCA_034694925.1 of Ceratophysella denticulata. Classification (NCBI taxonomy): domain Eukaryota; kingdom Metazoa; phylum Arthropoda; class Collembola; order Poduromorpha; family Hypogastruridae; genus Ceratophysella; species Ceratophysella denticulata. The sequence continues at coordinate 9,395 of JAQFYT010003167.1, forward strand.
GAAATGACACAAATGACAAAGCAGTTTACCGATGATGTCGAGTTTTGAGTTTTGTATACGGCGCGTTGGCCATCAAAGTCAATGAATGTCGGCACAGAGTGCGGGAATTCCTGGACATTTGAACATCTCACACTCCAACAACTGATTTCTGCTGTATGTTGTAGAGTGTTACGGCGATATGAGATATTGATCTGTTGATTAGTGACACTTACTTTTTAAATTTGTTTTAAAAAAGTGAAAATATTATTTTTGCATTAGATCCGCAATAAAATTTGCTTCAAGTTGGTATATCATATGTCCTTTTACGATTTTCGGAAGTATGACCTAGGGGGGGGCGTAAAACATTTAGTGCCACCCTGTACATTGTATATGTTGTACATTATCAAATAGGGATTGTAAGTTGTAATTTGTTCCTTGTTCTTTGTACGGACTTTGACTGGGAGAATGACACTCCGGAATCGTCGAGTGAAGGAGAAGTACTGCCTACTGCCTCATTTTCATCCTCATGAGTTTCTTCGTGATATGCGTCGGCATGGTTTTCTTCCTACCGGATCTTCGAGCTCGAACTTCGGCTGGAGTCCAAGACGTTTATCAGAAAATTCCAGATAAATATGTTCCTCGCTCCACATATGTACCACTTCCAGCTGACAAGGACAAAAATATTATAAAGATTATTATCGATATGACTACGGACACTGCTCATGGATTGCATGTGCGATCTTCGGGCCATAGAGTAGATCACATCCTGCTGTTAGGACTGCTGTCATGACATATTATAGTGCGTACTACATATGCTCCTGAATGTTTTCCAAATGACGTTGGCACTATGGTTTTGTCCGAAACACGCTGTTCGAATTTGCATAATCAGTAGTAGCATTAGGTATTTATTTTAATTGTTTGGAAAAACTTAATAAATTGATTGGATGATTTCACCAGCTTTGCTTATACGCTAGGTAAATGCATACATATAGTAAATTAATTAACTAAAAATAAAAAGAAAGTACGAAATCGGCATGATTCTACGGATATACCAAAACGGAATATGGAAATATTGAGATCAAAACGGCACTTTGGCACAACAACGCCGTGATTCGATATAGAACCAATGTTGTAGTTTCATAAGACCACTCTGGTCGAATTTTGAGGTGCGGATTTCTTTGCAAGGTTACCTGAGACCTTAGGCTACAACTTAGGGTAAACCGTATTGCAAAACTTTTCAGGGCCCAAAACAGCCCTTACCCGGAACCGTCCTTTAAACATTACTAATATAACAACGGCATGGTCACCGAATCGATCGTGGTATTGTTACACTTAAGATTAGCATGGAGCTTATGTGTTAACAAATCCTGAGCGGATTATCGGGTTAGCAGGATTAGTAAATCAATTAAAATGGCCGCAGCGTGATTTTTGCGTGCTAATCCTGAGGAGCACCAACTCCTGAATGTCACCAGAAGTCAAATCAGGTCAGGAACGTCGCCGTTCTCGAAAGAAGCTCAGTGTTATATTGTATTTCTTGAGTGTTCCCAAATAGTCCATATTGTATTCCGGTGGGTAGTAGCTATTTGAAGCCCCAAAGTTCACAGTCAAGATAATAAGGAACAGGATAATTCCAATTATTAGCAGCATTTGTCGAATTGCTTTATCTTCCGGCTTTAGGTCAGGGTGCCGAAGGAGGTACGACGCAGCAATGTATCCTGCAATGCCTCCGCCCAAATGACCTTCCCAACTTATCTATACAGAGCAACCATGTCACGTCATTAACCAGTTCGCTACCCAATTTCTGGTTACCAACAACAACCACAGACCGAATAAATTGATCGTGTTGTGTTGTTATAGCCCGAGTTGTTGATTACAAGACAAAACAACTTGA
>JAQFYT010003168.1:0-11263 GCA_034694925.1 Ceratophysella denticulata
AACATTGCATCCCTACCTGGTTAATCTATTCCTTCATTTGAGCGTGGGGTTATTAAATTCTACCGAGCTCAGATTAATCAGTTCCACATAAATAAATGTTGCTTACTGTATTATTGCTTTCACCTGGCCAAAATTGGCTTAAATATGGAAATCATTACAACTTACAACATGTAAACGAAGCACGGATTATATCCGTAAATTGTTAAATATGACTGCATAAATATGACACTATGAGTATGACCAACAGGACCAAATGACCGGATCTCGGTCGTGACTGTTTGAGTCAAGTGTCGAGTCTCACTGTCATGACTTTGGCACTCTTTATAAAGACGTAATCAAGTAATCAGTCGGCGCTACGCGAATATACCACAACACAACACCAGCTTACAGGTATGAAATACAAAGTCAATGCGGTCACGCTCTGCTTCAACTTTGATTGGTCTGGTCTTGAGCACATGCTTTCAATTGATAATAGTAACATTTTTAGCATAATTGACTGGGATTGTATTACTAAAACCGTGCCGCTCATGGTTGTTTGTGGCTGTGTATAAATGTATGTAGTTGTTGCTTCACAGAGAATTGTAATTCTGAAATACTGAGAATAGGAAATCGAGCGGATGCATGAATCAGTAGTTCTCGGTGTTTCAAAAGCCCTTAACGTTTCCATTATATTTATAGTTTGGCCGTTTAGTATTTACGGAATCAATGCAGGTTGAATTGAGTTAAATAGCACACGTTAGATAAATGTAACACAAACCAAAGTAGAGACAGTTCAACCCTGTCTTTGGCTAAATAGGTATATCAGTATCAGTAGGTATGTCAATACTAATATTTAAAGCTCTGTGCATCTAGAATTTTTGGATCATTTAAAATTGGTATTCCATGCATATTTTCGATCAATTTCATTCTAATGTATGTGTTACAGGCCGGATATATCGGGCCTAGGCCGGATACATCGGGCCTAGGCTAGATATATCCGGCCTGGAAATACAAACGGCCTGTAACATATGTTTATAATTGACGAAACGCTTGGTATTCGATTGTTTATTCAGAGAATTCCATTACCCAGCTTTGCATTGCAATCCATGGCCGAGTTCAAATCCCAGTCCTTGTAAAATCTCAAAGCTTGCAGACTTTATTACTCTGGAACTCGCAGCTTGTGTGAAACGTTTTGTTTGCATCTTCAAAATCAAAATCCTTCCAAGTTTACAATGGTAGCGCCAGAAAAATGAGACAAAGTAGCCAATTGAGCCATCATTACAATGAATCATGAAAGAAATTAACGACAAAAAATGAATTTTACAACAATCTTTGAATCAGACTATGGATGGATTGAACAAAGTCCGGATTATAAAATAGCAGGAGATGTTGGGTGAACCTGTCCATTCCGTCAGAGCTGACCATTTGGATGAAGTGCCATTCAGCAGAAAAATGAGTTCTAATAGACCAAAACTGCGGGTTCACTGAAGCTCATCACCATCATAATGTAATATTATTTGGAGCTTTTGTTTCTTTTGATTGAAGCCGCTTGCTTCGAGAGCATCTTTAGGATTTTACAACCTCCTTGTGTTATTGCATAAAACTCCGGTGAGTTCAAGCCGAGCAATATAAGGTAATAAGCTCTATGATTGTTATGATTATTATATTGTGAGCTGCCAAACAAGACGGAGAATGTTTTGACGTGGAACAAGTTCAGAAAATTATTATTAATTCTTTCATGTACCTCTCGCTTCTTATATTCTGCTATTCTATTCCTCACAAAATACATGCTACCGGTTCAATTCGTTCACTTGAACGTACAGTACCTGCAGCAACTGAATACAGTATTTATTTAAGCGGACAGGAACATAAAACAAAGCTGATGCATTATTGGGAAAGAACGAAAGAAGCCCTTGGTCGAATCCCCGAAGTCTACCCCCAATGGAGGGCCGAAATGGAAAATCGATTAATGCTATAGATACATCCTGCTTGTGATCAACAATTAGTTTGACCTGGAGAGGTCAATGAATGAAATGAAGCGTCTCACGATACTTGGGTTTCACCAACAGGCGGAGAGTGGGAACAAGTAGTGCACCCTATGCCCAATCCATCCATCGTCCGTGAGGCAGAGGGATGATGAATTAAGATTCCTATCAAGACCAATGAAAGGTCCCAGCACAGCGCACAAGCACTCCCACTAATCTACATAATGAACACAACATGGACTTGGGCTCTGGGGTTAATCTGGATCAAGGGACCCATATCTCGGAATTCGGAATCAACCTCACATTGTGCACAAGGGATTCCAGAGCTTTTAAGTACTGTTGTAGCAGGCGATCTCGTGATCGCAAGCGCGTTTACTAACGTCAAAATTAACAATTAGGACTGGGCTAGGATAAACAAATGCGGTCACGGGATCTATTTTACCTGTACTACATTCATGAAAATAAATATTAATCCAAATCCAATCCACAGTCCACCAGACAGACAACGGCTTGGCATGGGCTTGTCTCCGTCTTGCGTTGATCTGAATTACGATATCGAGGTATTATTACTTCATGGAGATATGTTGTCCAAACCTCCAGTCCACAACAGCGTGATCGAGAACAAGGGAGCCCTCCAGCACAGCTCTGGCTCTCCATGCTTTGTTACCGTCCTATTGTTCCAATTACATCCGTGCTAACAATTATTTTTGGGGAAGAAAGAGCAACAAAGGGATTTTCCGAATTCCAGCTAACGCTCCTTCCGCATGGCTAGATTGAGACTAAGGGGCATTCAGATTCCTGGGCCCTTTAAATTAAACACTGTCGGAGCCCCAAGATTCGTTTTTTGGCTTCAAATTTTAAATATTCCGAAGCTATTGGCTTATCTGAGCATTACATCAACCCTGAGCTGGGACGAGCCAGTGTCGAGGACATAAATATAATAAAAATAACACAGACACCGTCCTGTTCTATTTAGAGTGTGCCACTGAATAAATTATCATTCCTGAGTCGTTTTTTATCAAGCTCAATTTTAGCCTCTTCCCTATCTCCATCTCTTCACACACTATTGTTATCTCCATGTTTATAAATAAAGAGCTAGCATGTCGAATTTGGCACGAGAATATGATTATTATTATTCTGTAAATTGATACGCTGTAAGCTTGTGCCGAATAGACAGACAAAAAAATCATTTACATTCCACAAGTAAATAGCGTTTTTCAAACGATGATGAGTTAGTTTCGTCCTATTTTCTGTGGATCATTTTCGATACGAAACTAAGATTTTCATATTTCAGTCTCGATCAATGTTGCGTTCTCGTTCGTTTTCTGTGTACGAAAACCCATTTACCCATTATAATTAAAGAAGAGAGAATAGATCTTCGTCTCCACCACGCTGTTTTTCTTTTAGTTTGATGATACGCAGCAATTACGGATATTCCTGAGTATTTCGCAGATTACGGAGTAGGGTAATTTGAGGTAACTGGGATGGAGTTACAAGCTATTAACTGAAAGAGAGGAGTTTTAGAGGCAGAAGAAGAGCCCTGCAATTTACGATAATTACAACCCAGTTAACTACGTCTCCCAGGCCAGATGTGGGACGCTGAATTTGAGACAAACGAATGAGTACTTGGTCGGAATGAGGAACCTCCAGTACTTTGAATCCTCGTATGTTTCTGGTGCCGCCGCACCGCCAGGCGCTGCTTCAAAGTCTAAGAATTCCTTCGAGAGATATAACCAAACCAAACCAGATGATCTTTGGATTGGGACTTAAGATGACAATGCAACACAAACTCTAGTACCTATTACAATTTACAATTACATGCCTCAGAGCCAAATAGTAATTTCGACTCCTATATGTACCACATAGATGCATGGTGCCTATTGCTCGTGTAGTGGAGAAATAATAATATTGCACGCTGTATACTTGGCTCAGCTATATTTCCCCTGCCAGTTCAACGGTCTGTCAGATTAAATTACTGATTTTGAAATCCTTGATTATCACAGCATAGTCCAAGGTGGACGAAGGAGTCAATCGTTACGGAGTTACAAACAATAAATGTCATGAGATTAGTATGCAAATTACAACGGTTGTTGTACACAGAATTATTGGTGAATAAATTTGAAAGATACAACTTCTTGCGGTGTCCCTGTCCATGTTCATCCTGCCTACCAAATTGAGTTATGAGGTGAGAAAACCCAAATGGTCATTTGATAGAGAACTTCAATTGTCACAATGAAATATGCATTGTGGCATTAAAACTGAATTGAGTAACATAACATCGCTTACATTTATGGTTTAAATCAATCGTACACTTTGGCTTCCAGCTCAGCGTCGATTTTAGTTACAATTCAGGTTACAAAGACGTTAAAGGATTCTGGATCAAGTTCTTTTGTTTGGGAAGATGCTGATGAAAATTTTGATACCGCATTGACTTTAACATAGCTTAACTGTGCAATTATACAAACAGGAACGACGTCTGAGAGGACTACAAACGGCATGATTAGTAGGCATCATGGAGGGGGCAGGAGTGGAAGATTCTGCAGTCAATTAATTTCCCACCGAGTCGTTGTATTGGTTTGTGTATCTCCTGAAAAACAGTTTCTGCAGTGGTGCTGCTAATTGAAGTCTCACGTTCGGCCCAGGTCCAATCCAATCCTATTCTATTATTCTAGGGCGTCCCTTCCTTCACAAACCCATCCTATCTCTAATTGCGGAAAGACGAGACGAGAATTTCTAATTACTAGTTTCTTAGTGTTCAGTCCATCTTTTGGTATGGTGGTGGTGGTGTACGGCAAATTGCAGATGGCGGATTCCACCATGCGCATGCTTGACTCAAATATAAGAATAATGCAAGATTATCACTTATTAATTCAAGTTGCATTCTCTCAGGTTCGTCTGAATTGAGTCCCAGACAAAGTAAATAAATATTGTAAGTTGTCAATTGCATATCGTGGTTTTGAAGTTAGCTCCTCAATGCATTCGAAATTGTATTATTCGTATACAATTGTTGGCCTCATATTCCACATTAAGCTATGAAGAGGTAGTCATTAAGGGCAAAATCAAGTGTCAGATCAATATATTTTTAAAAAACCTCTGAATGGTTGCAATTTTTTTGTATCAATAGTTACAAACATAAACACATCGGGACAAATTTTTACCTAAAAACTAAGAAATCAAATTTGTTGTTTAAAATTGTCTTCGATTTGTTCGGTTAGGTCAGGATCATACTATTTGAAGTAATAAAAGCACTGTTGAACCTAACAGCAAATCAAGCGCGATAATGTTAGGAAACGACGAATCTGATTTTGAATTAAAAAAATTTGTGGGCAGTCAGCGTGCCATTGAATAAATACAGTTTTCAGCAACAAGAATTTTCCATATTCGACTTTTGACATGGAAAAGAGCAACGCTTTCGCGAACCAAGCAAATTCAGACAAACAATGTATATCACAAATATGCACACCAATAATTAATGACGTTCTGAGTCTTGTCTATTGGTAGTAAATACTTGTTGAATTGAATATACTGGACCAACTATCTATACCAGTGATAGTCAAATATTTCCAATCCCCAAATTACTCAAAGAGCTGAAAGCTTCGAAAAAAAAGTACCAGGATTTGGTTCTGTTCTGACTTCTGACTGAACAATAGGGAATGAGAAAAAATAACGAGCCCGTAAAACACACAATGCTGACTTGAGAAGACGAATGAAGGATTAGAGTGAGTATAGAATGAAGAATAACAAATATTATTCGAACAATATACTTGGACCAAGTTAGGAGAGTCCATCGTTAGTCCGTAATACTTCTAGGCTGCCTGGGAAAAGAATGACAAATGGACCATATTGTCGTCAATAAATTATCTCTGACCACAACATGAACTTCAGCTGAACATGATAGATCTCTGACTATTGCAACACAGAAAGGCACCAGGTATCGGACCTGCAAGAATATACCCTTGCTGCAAGCACGCAGGTAAAATAATAGCGTAGATAGGTATTCTTCCCAAAATATGCAACAACCTCATCACTTCCTTTATTTCCTCGAGGTGTGAAAGAACAAAAGCTCATTTTTATACTGAAAACAAAGTTTGGTCCAATATTCCCACAGCGCAGCGAAACCATCTAAGTAAGACCCAAGGAAAGAAACGCACATTTTGTAAGCATGTTTAAATTATCATTTTGGAAATGTTTCTGTATCAACCTATTCTTTCGCTGAATGTATAGGTATACCTATAATAATTTAAAAATTTCCGGTAACTACTATTGGCAGGTGTAAATCGGAAGTCTGAAGTATTACCTATAAGTAGCGCGCGGCTCCGTAAATCGGATGGGTAACTTTTTAACATTTTATTAAATGCAATAATCATGCAATTATAACCGTCAGTTACGAGGCCTATACGTACCCCATTTTCATACTCATTCAGTATCTGCAAAACAGATAGATTATTTCTTTAATTAGCTGAACTCGGTTTGAAAAGTTTAGAGCGGAAATACAAGCCAATAAGGCGCTTTCAAACTATTCAAACCTAACTAGCAGCGTTATCAAATTTGAACCCGAAAGCTTGTGGGCATGGGCAATCCGGTTAAGCGCTACTAGCGTGATCCCAGGTTGTTTTTCACAACCATACGAAACGATACGCATTGTCTCAACAATTTTTTTTGCCTTCTTGTCTGTTTCACACTTACTTTACTCCAGCTAGTGTAATTTTGACCAAAAACACGAAAGGGGCAAGACCAAGGCCCAGGTTAAATGTAGCTTGAATCATGTACTATTATTATTTTTACACGCTCACTAATAGAATAATCATATCCTATTTTTCAATTTGTGTCCCTCATTTAATTCTAAATGGAGTTGAGCGACTTGAAATTGTACTACCGCATTTATAGGAAGGCATTTCTGTCACACGCACACGCAAAGTCTCTGAGTTGCTAGTTCGAGTTACATTATAATAAGATATAACGACTTCATCAAATTTGTAGATGGTGGAGATAACTCGGATATAATTCATAACTGCTTTGGTATCACCGTCCGTTACATACTGAAAAGAATATTGTTTTAATAAGTCACACTGCAGGGCTAGAGTTCCAACAATATATTTATCACCCGAGTTTGAGTAACGAAAAAAATACTCGTTGTTATATCATTTGCAAAAGATCATAATTTCTACTCGAGTTACAAGCCCTTTATAATTTATGACCCTTGGCAAAGAGTCGTCATGAAAATACAAATAAATAATCGACGCTCTTGTCTTTACTTTAGACTACGCAAGTCTTCAAATTCCAAAAGTGAATTGCGGCACTGGTTCAGGTCAGCAATTAATTCTACTCAGTTCTGCTGACTGATGACTATCCATCCGCCGGATATTTGAAAGTACGATTCTGATATTTCTGTAGCTTGCAAATTTAAAAAAAAACATTGGTTTGTGCACAAAATTAGCTGAATAAAATTTATTTCTTTAATATATTTTTCTGTTTGTTTAAATGTCTAGAAAATAAACGAACTTCTTGAATTGGTATTGCAAATCAGCTAAGATTATGAATTATCGTTGCAAATAGTTTTAGACATTTTGGCATATAAATAGTGTGTACTTAAAGATCTTTCTATTCTAATATGATATTTATTTAATATACTCCAAGTGGCACGAGCTTAAGACATTGCGTCTAGAATTATGTACAGGTATTAAATCAATACGTAAGTATTGCTTTGGCATTCCTTACCTGCACATTTGGATGACTTCCTGCATTCCTCCAGTCCCACTTTGGTACATTTGAAAACAGTTCTAGTATTTTACAATCTTCACACTTTCAAAAAGTCACAATTACTTGAGCAGTGGGCCGTGTGAGAGATAGCTCCACTGTCCAAAAGTGTATTTATGAAGGAAATGAGACAAAAAGCTTCTTCAGTATTTATTGCATATACCAGTTTTCAACTAAAAAGTTCTCCATGTCTTTGACACTTGGAAACGAAACACCTTCTTGCTCTTTGTCTAGCGAAGTGAAACAGTGATTTTTATTTATTAATTGAAAACCGGCTCTATTAATCCTGGTGGTAATAAAAGTAAAACAGTTTTTGTTTCTTGTTCTTTTTCAACCAAATAAATCCACTGGTTTGGAAAAGGCGGTGGCTTTGAGGTCAGCAGAGTTCTGAGTGATCTTCTTGTATGTACTAGGCCTTTATTTCTTGTTCATATTCAGCCGGTGGTGGTAATAATTATGAATGGGAATTATATGAAACGATACGGGTGCGAATTAACCGAGGTCACCTAATCACGACAATATTTTTATTAAAGTTTGGTATTGATACTGTGGACTCAAAACAATAAACAGTGCATTCCAGGCTGGAAAAATTTATTTCGGTACGTTTTTGCAAAAAAAGAGTAAATAACATGCAGGGATGTTCTTTTAAAGGGCCGTATTAGGATTGGGATTGATAGCGTTAAGGTATGATGCCAATGCCAACTCCATACAGTCTGGAGCGTGACTGAAGAGATGAGAAGCCGATGTAAATTTTGTATTGTGTTCTAGGGGGAGTTCGTAGTAGATTACAGGTAGGCGACAGGTAAATAGCTGGGTTGTTGGGGAAGCTACGAAGATTTGGTAAAGCGTAGCGTAGCGTGAAGAAGAAAGTGTTCGTGTAGAAGATGCAGAAGGGTGGGAGTGTGGAGCGAGTGGTTTTGGGGCTGGGATTTGGGGGTGTCAAGTCCTCGAGGATCAATAACTCGTGATCATTGGCTCATAATTACCCCATGGTCCGCCTCAGCCCTCACTGAATTGGCCGGTTGACAAAGTCCATGATGAATTGAGCCTCTTGGCGTATTCCACGCAGAAATATGAGATGACTTCTTTACTCAGCTACTTTATGCTCTGCTTTGATGGGATTAAACTTCTTCCAACTTGACCTCCCATTTGCAATAACCTAGTGAATTATTATTAATATTTCTATTGTCAATTTTCAACCACTGATCCTATTATGTGATTACTTTTGCACCCCTTTTTAATATGGTAGATTTTGTAAAGATTGAATTCAGTCATAGCAAAATTTAACATACTATAGAAATTTCTGTACAGCTCAAACATGGAATAAATAAATATTTGAACCAGCAGTTTTTTATCCTAATAGGATCCACGAAATTCACCATCGAATTCTGAATATTGGTATTTCTTCCTGTATTCTACCATAAGGGCCATCTAAAGCTAATTGTGTACAAATCCGTAGCAAGACCGGTGACGCTATCTGTAATTTATTTAAGGTTGGTTGATAAATTGCGGGGCTACTAACTCTGCAATCGGTACGGCGTATGGCGGGTCGGCATGTGGTCTTGGTCTTCGGATATATGGAAACTTTTCTTCCTGTATTCATATTTCATATAAATACGACGTTGAAAAGTTACAGGTACTTATACAAAATTAGATCAAACAAAACAAATCATTTAGGCTTCCCAAAGTATCCTTCAGAAAGTGAATTAAATAAGTTGTTAAACCACAGTTCGTGAAGCCAATTAGGTACTAAAAATGCTCTAACAAATTATGCAGCCTCCACTATAACCCGCTTTTAATTTTAGGAGTAGCTTTTATTTAACGGCATTGCTCTACATTAACTACACTTGAACATCTTATAAATTGTATTCATTTTAAATTCGTATATTATCAAGCCGTAAATGTAAAAGAAAACACGTATAAAAAAACTCTTGACGTCTTAAATGTTGATCATTTGTACACATTCCTAGTTAAATGATTTCTCAAAATACAAATTTTATTACCTTTTATTTGCTATTAATTCTTCCGAGTATTTTTATAAACCTAACCTGTGTAACCCAGACTTGATCTTTTTGTACCTAGTATAGGTAGCTTCTTATGTTTATCACAACTCCCAAAAGGGCAACAAATTCCGTAAAATATCCATATTCTCATTTCGAATTTTGTCCTCGAGCTTTCACCTTCACATATTTTGACCTTAATCTTGAATTTAGCCTTAGCCGTTTATATAGAACAATACAATGCAAACTACTTTTTGGTCCTAAAATGGACGAAATCGGAACATCCAGCTAAAGCAAACGACGTTACCTTAACATTGAGTCAGAATTTAAAAGTTCAGAATTTAAAATGGTAAAACTGTCTGCCAGTGAGTTCTTGATTCTGGATCAAAAAATCATCCGAACTCGATATATGTACTTATTACATTCTCGGCGGAATGCTGCACATTCATACCGCGGGTATACTATTGTACATAAGGAAAAGGCAAAGAAGCTCTAAGACGGCAGCATAAGTTTATCCGGAATTCTGTAGAACTGACATTTTGTAACTTGTAATCTGATTCGTTCATCAGAACTGTGTTTTCCATTATGTCCATCTCTCACATCTGTTGGAATTTTATTCCCATCCAATCTCCTTTTCACACATTCGTCTCGAGTGTGAATGTAAAGCATTTTAATCTGATAAAAGCTTCGCTATTTCCTAAAACAGAAAAAAATTCCACTTCAGAACAATTTAGATTTTAAACTTCTTATATCTGAACAGAACCTACCTATTTCAGTTTACAATACATTTACCATTGTATAGCATTACTGAAATTATCCAACGTACAATAGAGCCTATGCGGAAACGGGAATATGTAGGCGGTCTCTGAAGAACAACATAATACATAGTAGAAGTGCTAAAAGATAGGACGATGATGGCTGAAAAGTACAAGTTGGTACCCGTGAAATTGCTTTAGACTTAAATGCCATAAGGTAATTGTTTCAGAGCTACATCACCGATTGTGTACCAAATTCGGGTTTGGTTTTGGACCGATTCTCTGTTCCTTTTGTCACTAGTTCAAATCCCTCCATTCATCGTCCCACCAGGTCTCAATCATATCACGACAGGACTCTGATTTTATTCTATTTTGTACAAATGTCAGAAACAATTCACTCCACAGACCTCCCCGGAGAAGGAAACAAAACAACCCTTGCAACATCTAACATGCCTTGTTTCAATTTTCAATGTATGAAGAGAGCGACAGCGTATTACAATTGGATGGGCATGGACACTTTGTGCCATTCTGAAATAAATACCTGCCTACACATCTTTTCTTCCTTCCACGTCCACGTCCAAACAGCCAAAAGAACTGAACTGCCAATCGACAAAAAATGCCAAAAAAAAATGCCAAAAAACTTCATAAATAATCAAAAAATGTAAAGTATGTAAGGAAAATCACCAAATACTTAAATAGCCACCAGTTATGATTTGATTTGATTAACCTTTTATTTAAGTGTCTAGGAGTTGCAGCTATTCAGGTACAAGGTAGAACAGCCAAATGA
>JAQFYT010003169.1:0-11263 GCA_034694925.1 Ceratophysella denticulata
ATGCCTTGACAGTTGCCAGTTCCGAGCGCGCCTTGTGGTGGGAGATGGAACAGATGCCCTCAGAGTTTGCTCTTAAGCTTTGAGCTTACTTATTAGTAGCTCGGCGGCAAGCAAGCGGCCTACCGAAAAGCATGGAAAAAGCTGAGCTGAAAGGCCGTGCTGCTAAGCTAAGCCGCCAAATGAAATATTTAAAATTCGTCAGCGAAAGGAGATCAAGTGAAGGAAATAATGTTAAATAAAAAAGTTAACACAACTACATTTACAATTTATTAGATTAAGAATATTAACCTATTAAGATCTTATTATTTAAATAACTTGCTACTGAATTAGTCATCTTTGTGGTTCCACATTGAGATTAAATCTGCTGCTGCTGCTCTCCAAAAATTGAACATTTTGACATGATGCAACATTGGAACGTAAACTGGATTATCTTCGTTTGTCGTTGAACGTTAGTTAAACTAAATGTAAAATCAATTATTCGGTTGTTTTGACTTTATGTATTAATTATATAACTTATGTTTTCATTGTCACTGCAGAACACACATACTGTGTCAAGGCAAGCGCTGCGGAACCTGTGACCTGTCTGTGACCTCTTGGCGGATGTGGCCGTCTTGAAATATACAATTTCTTAATCTTTGACCCTTGACCGTGACCAAGATGCCGAAGGACGCAGATGCCAAAGCAATGCCAAGCAAAGACAAAGCTGATACTCGAGGCGGCGGGACCAATAAGGGCCAGCGATATTACCTTTATGAGAAAGAGCTTTCGAGACCACAACCCCAGTTCCAGCCGCGTGCACCAGGACGATCTGGAAGACTACCTTTCTCGAACCACGATTACTTTGGGATATACCCTACTAAAGGAGAGGCTGACAGTCGTCGGTATTTTACCCCTGCACCTCCTCGAATCGTAAGTGATTCCCGATATTACACACGACCGCCGGATGAATACCACCGGCGTGGTAGAGAAGATGATCGATCGAGGCGGGAAATTGGACAGAGTTCTGATCGAAGATCTAGTCATGGTCACCACTCCAGGGATAGGTATCACCACGAAGATGCGTATCGAGTGCCGAGAAATCCAGATGATTATGAGCGAAGAAATTGGGATCATAGACATGGGTCATCCATGGACAGGGATTGGCGTCACGGGTCAATGGACAGGGATGGGCGACACGGGTCGATGGACAGGGATCGGCGTCATGGGTCAATGGACAGGGATCGGCGACGCGGGTCAAATGACAGGGATCGGCGTCATGGGTCGATGGACAGGGATAGGCGTCACGGTTCGATGGACAGGTATCGGCGACACGGGTCATCGATGGAAAAGGATAGAAGGGGAGATTCGTCAATGGACAGAAGTCGGGGCAGGACGAGGTCAAGGTCACCACAGGATAAAGGGAATTCGGATTGGAAGGGTAGGCACAGGCATCGGACGCCTCCCGCAGAAGTATACTCGAAGGAAACTGATCTCAACGTTGAATTACACCCTTTAATGCACTACGTTGAGGATAAGCCGAAATTACTCCAAGAAGCAATGTCAATTCTTCGTGGGAAAAAACTTGAAGCTTTAATTCCTCCTGAGCTAAAGGTACTTTCGAATTTATTTTGTATAATCATCATATCGTAATTTCAAAGGTTCATGAACAAAAAGGATGAGCTCAGTTAATGTTTTATATTTGGATGGAATATTTACGATTTTCAGAGATTTAGCCATTCGAGACTGGAGTACATGTGCCTGAAGGAGTTAAAGTCTATTAGCCTTGCAACTATTGCTAATGTAATCGATGGTATGTAAATATTACAGTACAGTATAATTTTCCGTTTTTGCGGGTTTTCAGAACTTTTCTATTGATTTGTAGGTAAAATCATAAATATTGACCGTACGGTACAAGCTAAAGGTAAAAAGAAAGGTAAATTGATCATTTGATTTTATTATGTATAATGTTGTACTTATAATTTATATGGGTTGTTCATGAGTTTACTAAATTTGTTGTATTTAACAGTTCGTGTAAATTCTACGAAAAATAAGACGACCTCAAAGAGTAAACCTGGGGCAGGAACTGCTATTCCGTTAAAGAAAATTAAGAAAAAATTAAAGAAATCTATAAAAGAGACTAAAGGTAAGAAATATCCGATTATATTATACGCTAACTTACTAATGTCAGGAATATTTCGATTTCTGTCACAGAAACGACCATTACACCCAAGAAGAAGAAAAAGAAGAAAACCGAAAAAGGCAAACTTGCAACACCTCTCAAGAAATCTAAAACCTCCAAATCCAAAGCAAAGGAAAAGAAAGTTAAAGTCAAAGATAAGAAGAAAAAGAAGAAATTGAAATCCGCACCTGCCGCAAATACCACTTTACCGGATGTCCCCGGTCTCCCACCCCAGAAAACACTTATGGAACTTCTTGAACTTGAATACAGAGCCAAGGCAATTAAAGCTCTTCTCAAAACTCAGGGCTTAGATATGAACAGAATAGATGATGCTTTATCACTGGACACTTCACCTCCACATCAAACAGCAACAACGGCTACTGACATTCCGTCAACGTCAACTTCAACTAAATTACCGGAATCGGGACCGCTCCAGACTGAAAATTCAAATCCAATTCTACCGAATATTAGTCCTGTACCAATTCCTGTTGAAGTTGAAGCTTCAAAAGTTCATACGCCCAATATTCCATCCGCATCACCAGACTCTACTGTAGTTGTCAATGAGCCAATTCAGTTTCAGCTCACACCCGTGTCCAAACCACCACCGGAATCAAATACACCTACACTGGTCCAAGTCACGTCTAGTCTCACGCCAGAGCAGACCAATGTTGACGATGACGACGAGTGCAGCTCAACGGAAGAAAATGAAGTGAACCAGCCAGTCAAAAAGCCTGAAATCAAAGCTGTACCTGAAGAAGAAGAATTAGATTACGAAGGTGAAGTTGACATGGACATGGAAGAAGACGAAGAAGAAGAAGAATTCACTGTGATACCACCTGTCCCGACCCCTGAGGAGATCCCCATAGAAAAAGAAGAAGGTGAAATATGCTCCGATGATGAAGTGTCAGAGCCTGAAGACGAAGAAATAAAGCAGCCCGAACCTGAGAAAGAGAAACCTGACCCATTCCGTAATTTCAGGAAGAATACGGAAAAAGGCAGATTTGTTGATTCATCTGGTTCCTCAGGCTCTGACTCGGATGAAAATAACACGGGTGGTTGGAGAGTTCTTGATTCAGATGAAGAAAGTCGAAATCCGAAACGGCGAAGAAGATGGGTCAAAGACCCTTCTTCACCAGAACCCGTCTACAAAAGAGATAATACTGATCTCAGTCAACTGTCCGACATATCGAATCAAGACTTCCCTGACCCTGAACCCAAGAAAGACAAAGCTGATTGTGAATCACCCAAACCAGGTTCAAATATAAAAGATGGTTATGATTCCGACGGTGGATTTTATCCTCCACCTCGGAGCCCAACCCCCACAGATGCGGACGGGAATAAAATACCTGAGAGCAGTGACGAATCCTCGGATGATGACAATGATGCGGATAAAGATAAAATTACTGTGATCACGGATGAAGTCCAGCATACCTGTGCCGAGAAGCCAGAGGAGTACGAAGAAGAAGAAGAAGAGGGTAGGGAAGACGATGAGGACGAAGAAGATACTCCGATAACATGGTTCAATCGATGGTACAATAGTAAAAAAGTTCAAAAGAATGTGAAATCTAATAAATTGATTGGTCGACTCCGAAGTAAATTACGAAGAGAAAAACCACTTCCGGATTTACCTCCGGATCCTTCCAAGGATGGGAAAGTGGAGACAGAGGCGGAGCGTGTGCCCATTGTCGGGAGTATTCAGGAATACCAGAAATTGTTTGGGTCAGGGAAGTACAAGAAATTGCCGTCACCTGAACCAGAGCCGGTCGTCGTGGTGGAGGAACCTGAGGTGGAGTCTGAAGACGAAGATGAGGACGAAGATGAACTTTGGGGTGAGATCATTGGATCTGGCAGTACTTCTAAAGAAAATAGGTAATGTTCTTGGAAATTAGGTTCTTATTCTACTTAATACACATTGCATACATAAGTACATATACATACAGTACTGTTTGTACGCATTAATTACTCAATTCTTAGCTATATTAATTAATTGCATGTTTCATTATATACAGATATAAGTCCAGTCAACAATTATTAATATTATTATGGTTATATGAATGTTAAATATTCCTGAATATATAGAGACATTATTATTATATACATATTTCTTTTGAATTCAGATATGCGTAACTGTGTCGTCTTTTTGTATTAAACTATTTACAGATACTAATTGAAGCTATTTAGCTTCGACTCTTGATGGTGATTATTATATATAGTTATTATGTTAATTTTGTATGTGCATGTCCTTCTACTGTTTCAGCAATGACTTGTACATATCTACATAGAACGTCATACAGAATATACCTAACATTACATATTTAAAGTCGATCGTTTAGAGTGATCGTGAGATTAATGGATTTCGACTTGTCGGTAAATACCTTTGGTAAAGGTATTTAATTGTGGACAAGGAAATTGAATCGTTTCTGGAAATTAATAAAATCCTGGTTTATTAATTTCAAAACATGAAAATATTTTTTTAAAACCTGGTTCGTTATTTATGAGTCTGAATGCGTAGTGCATGCTGATAGCGCGTTGGGATTCGCAATAAGATAGGGCATGGGCATAATAAGGTACATACATGGACGACAGACTATAGGGTAAAACTTAAAATGCAATGTAGTAATTTTTTCACAGTTTTACTTATAGTAAAATTAATGCAGTTAGCCTCTCATGTAAATACTCTTAAAATTTCTATTATTATATTGTTATTTGAAATAGTTCATAGCGTAAACGGATTATATCTTATCAAAAAAAAATATCTAATTACAGGGTGTCAAAAATCTACTTGATATGGAAAATTAATTAAAGATGTAACACTTCAAGGTCTTACACTTTCGATTTACCATATTTTACTTTTGGGGCATTGGATATGTTCCCTATTGTTTGTTGCACGCACATCACATTCTATGTATTTAATTCGTTCATGCTAATACTATGTATTATAAATTCTACAGCACATGGCCCAAGGCAATGAATTCGTTCTGTAATTTTAGCTGGACGGACGCTGTGCTGTATGTAAACTGTAAACCATTCCTGACTCAAACTCAGCAGTGCATTATCATATCGACGCTTGCTTTAACCAAATAAATCCTTGTAAAAATACCCCTTACCCAGCAATAACTATTCATTACACGCAGCATAGTATGTATCTATACCATGGGAATTAGATACACCTACACAAATACATAATGTGCAATGCTGTGGTTTTATTTAGTTTTTTTGTCAGTTTCAAAGTTACAACGAAACGAGGAGCCGAGCGTGGAAGTCAAGACGCCGATAAGGAAAATTATAGCCTGACTGTATTTATTTATTATTGTACTATAGGCGTATGGTTATACTCACGCGTTTTCTGGCGTTATTTTGAGCCTATTTAAAATTGTCAACATGACGCTAGTAATCGTGATTCGACCCTACAAAGCCCGAGATTATACCGGAGTTCATAAGCTAATTGTGGAATCAACACTGTCCCATGTAAACACGTTTTTTCGACATGCCATTCGGCGAGAATTGTATTTGGAATCCGTGCTAGTGACAGTGGCGTGTATGTTTGTGCTCACGAACCTCGTATTTTATTGGATAGTGCTCTCAGCATTTCCTATTGTGGCAATTGGATTTTACGCAAGTATATGGCTGGGTCACTACTACAAAGCGTACTATCTTCATCCAGATTTGAAGCATATTGAGAAAATTTATTTGTCGTCAGATAGAACGTGTTTTTGGGTGGCGGAAGCGTTTGGTGCAATTTCGTTTGGAGATGAAGCCAATTCGATCAAATTCATGAGCGAAATTGAATGGAAAAGCGACAAGCGAAGTTCTACGGCCGAAAATCGTACATCCACGGGTGAGGAGCGAACATCCGAGGTCGAAAGGCCAACTTTTAATGGCGAAATTGTTGGAACAGTTGCCATTATGAATGACAAGACCTCAAGTACCACAGCCTGGCTTCGAAGTCGCCTCGCAGTGAAACTGGGTTGGAGAAATCATGGAATTGGGTCAAAGCTTCTGGACACAAGTATCGAGTTCTGTGAACGCAAGTCTTACAACTCGATAGCACTTATCACCACAGAGTGTCATTTGGATGGGAGGCAATTGTATGTCAAAAAAGGATTTACGTATATGAATCTTCGTCAGAAGAGACTATTGAAGTTACCGTTTCTTTCTATTCCTATGTATTGTATGCTTCTGACCCTTAAAGAAAAGGCATCTTGAGAAGGCAAAATGTACAATTAAAGCTGCTAATTAAGGTATACCTAGTACATTTTGTAACCAGTTACCATTTAACTGCTCACTTCTGGAAGACTAAACCTAGTATGTAGGTATACGTATATTTATATAAATTCAATTTTTGCGTTGGTTTGATCATTGTGTCATTATGGGCAGTATTCTTTATACCCGTGCCAATATATTGCGGAAGCAATATTAAAATTAAACTGTATTTTGGACATAATAAAACTCTGTATTTGTATTTGTATATCCCTCAACACAGTCGTGTACTTTTCGCGGTTTCGTTTCAGGTACTTATGCCATAGAATTTATGGGTAATTTAGATTGAGCCCGAATTCAGTTAACGCTACATTATTCATGGTATTTGAATTTGTACTTGTTTGCAAAGGGTATTTTCAGCCACGCAACCGCTTAAAAATTACCGAATAGTTATATATTCGGTTTTGCGAGTTTTAAATAATCAATGCTGGTACGCAATAATAAACCATGAGACCATGACCAAACAGACTCTTCGTCCTTCGGTGTCATGTTTTATTTGTGGCGAGTGTCACATCGGCTGGACTGAACAAATTGACTTTGACAAATACTACGCCCAGGTTTAAGTGCTACAATATATATATACACGCCCCGCAAACCACTTTAAAGTATTACGTACATTGAATCGAGACGCACGCGAGACGACGAAGAAAACTTTAAAAAATTAAAACCGTATGAGTAGCCCTTTGTCAAAGTGAATTGTGGGGCAAAGGACGCTGTGAAACCGAGATATCCAGAAGTGCTCGGAATGTAGGGTTATAGAAAGCCATATAATAAATAAACTTTCCAGGCGAGAGCATTTCAGCGGAATTCAGGCCATATGGCCACAACCCGGACGAGAGGGCTTGGCCTGTTTAAAGTTTAAGGTTGGATTACCAAATGGAAATCCCGGTCAAAATGAAATGCGGAAGCAAATGTGGCTTATGGGCACAATACATGAAATAGTTAACTGGCTATAGCACTACTCGTAGACGTGGCAGATGCTCCAATCAAAGGCTGTCAATTTAAGAGACCTAATAAAAACAAGGTTTGGCCTAAACTTTTTGACAAGTTTTGTCCTAAAAAAACGAAGTTTTCATCTTTTTTCGGCTTTTTAAACCTAACCTAACCTGAATACACTATCTCACCTTTCTTAGCATAAATCACGTAGCTAATTTGAATAAAATCAATGAACAACCTGAAAGCCACGTGTCTTTTAGGACAACACTTGTCAAAAAGTTTAAGCCGAAACTTGTTTAAATTAGGCCAGAAAAATTAATTTTCAAATCATCAGTGCGATATGGTTGGAAACTTAAACGCAAACTTAAAATCATGGTTCCGTCGACAATAATGCAGAAAAACAAGGCTAAATATTATCCATGTTAAAGGTTTGGGTCCAACCTGCATTCATCACTTGTAAAATAATTGATTAAAATTGATTGAACAATTTGGACATTAAAAATTGCTTTAAGCCTTAGTTCCGGTATGTATTTCTATCAAACGTACGAACAAGACGTTTTTAATTCGGATTACCTATTACGAAAATTCACAAATTTAACAGGATGAGACGATGATTTAGTGTATAACCCAAGTTAATAAGGATACCAGTTTTAGCTAGGATTTCGAGTCTGAGGCTAGGAAGAGCGTTTGGTACTCCAGCCTTAGAAGCCCGACTCCCGCTTTCTCTTTGTGGCCTAGTGAAAGTCCACATGTCCGCCTATCGATCCGACCGGAGGAGTCTGTAGTTGGAGCAGTGTCCAAGGCGTGGCTTTTTGGCTCATCCATCCCGTGAAAGCCGAGGTAGGACAAAGTAAGTGAGGGAGCAGTCACCAAATTCCTATACTTTGTGCTTTTTCTCCAGCTCCAAACTGAATTTCAATCAATTCAAAGCCTCTTTCAGCACCAATGTTAATTACTTGAAACGCCGCTTCTCCTCTGGGGACCTCGCTGGGGAGGGTGAGGATGGAGGGGAAGCGGCTCCAATACCGGGTCAAGTTCCACAATCTCCAGCCAATGCTTCATCCGCAACCGCAACGCCCACGACGGGTCAAGGTGGACAGACGGCAGGGCCTCCGCCGTCAAGACCTGCCCCAAGTCAAAACCGCACCATTTCCGCTCCCACCTCTCCCACCCGTTCTACCAGCATTCTACAGCGGGTTCAGTCCCTCACGGGAGCGGCCAAGGAGGTGGGAAGAGAGCTAATTACGAGTGCAGTTGCGGCCACGACTGTCGGTGGGGGGACGGTGGGCGGTGTCAAGCTCCCGCTTCGGAAGGAAGGTGTTTACTACCTTCTCATCGTAGATGATTCTGATACTGATTGGTAATGCGTTTCTTAAGATATTTTTAAAATGCGTGTCACATTTAAATTTTTAAAATCGTTGAATGAGTGCTTTATACTTCCTAATTCGTTTAGAAATTGTGTATTCAGTTGTAGATAGGTCAAATATTGCCCCAAATTTGTATTAGGGTATTTTAGATTAGAAGTATTTCAGTGTGAAAGATAATACAGAAGGGCAGGATTTAGTCTAGTAAAAATCTGCTATCGCAGCGGCTATTAGCTGCAACGTGTAGAAGACCCTTAATCTCAGAGGTATAACACTAACTTTTCATAGAATTTCGACGGTTTTCACGCGTATAAACTCGTGTTATTTCGCCAAAATGTGCAGCAATTCCAGTCAAACAGTAAATTCTAGATTGCATAGCAAGCAATTCGCAAGTTAAAAAAACTTGACAACTTGAGTGAATGGTCGTTTTGTCAGTAGCCTAATCCTTGTCATTATAAAATTATGTATATAGGTCAAAATACTTCCGTTCACGTACAACGCAGAATAAGAACCAAATCGAAGTCCACCAAGCAGAATTTCGGAATTTGTCAATAGTGAGTTCGTCCGAATTCGGGTCTGTGGTCAACTACTCAATTCCACAGTCCCGAACCGTTGTTTCCTTCATGCCTGACTTTGTTCTCTTCCGTCAAAATTTGAGGGATGCTGGGGCGGACTACAAAAAGCTCCTCATTAGCCTTGGCTATGGCCGGGTGGGCGGAGTCAATTCACTCCAGGCTGTCTACAACTTCCAAGACAAACCCTGGGTTTTTGGTGCTCTCGTCGGGATTATGAAAAAAGTTGGACGGGATAATTTCCCGGTAATAAGTCAGAATTTCTACCCGGATTGGGTTGGGATGGGTGAAATACAGCCAAGTCTACCGGCCGTACTCAAGATTGGACATGCGCATGGAGGGCTGGGGAAAATACGAGCTGGAAGTGTTACGGAATGGAAGGTAACTAACTATGCGACATTTCACCTAGCATTTTAATATTAGCGGCAAATATTCAAAATATCGATATTCCTTGATTAGGATGCTAGCTCAGTTGTAGCTGTCACGGGAACGTACTGTACTTCCGAGCCCTATGTCGAAGCCCGATGTGATGTCCATATACAAAAAATCGGGAATCAGTACAAGGCGTTCATGTAAGCCAAACAACACATATACGTCCAACCTTACATTCGTAATGTAACTGCTAATTCCATTTACCTATTCTAAAGTTAGGTTAGGAAATATAACAATACCTTTCCAATAGGTGTACACGAGCAGTTGCATTTCAAATGTTGAGTTTGGAAGCTGTTACCACATGGATTGCATACCTATACAATTCACTCTTACAGTAAACTTAACCGCGTTTTGAATTTTTAGGCGCAAGGGCATAGCAGGCCACTGGAAATCCGCCCAAGGATCCGGAATACTCGAGCAAGTTCCTATGAACGACAGATACAGGAATTGGGTTGATGCCGTCGCCACTTTGTTTGGAGGATTGGATATTTGTGAAGTTGAGGTACATTTTGACTTTTGACTATTTTATTCTTTAAATTGTAAAATTTGACGCATTATTTGATTTAATTATTTTTCTCGTAGGTCGTTGTTTCTCGTTCCGACTCCCGGGAGTACATAATAGAAGTAAATGACAGTGCTATGTCCCTGCTCGGTGAAAGTCAGGAAGAAGATCGGCGAACTATTGCTGAATTAGTGATTGCTCGTATGGAGAATATTCGGGTGCAAAAAATACGACGGGATTCGGAAACGGAAAGACGTGAGTCCAGGTCAGGTGCTAGTGAAGGAAGCAGTCGTCGAGAATCCGTGGGTAAGTCAATCTGCAAAATTCATACAGAAATATTTCGAATTTAACGCAAGAATTTTTAATATTTGAATATTTTTATAGGTTCTAGTCGAGCATTTTTTAAGCAAAACTCGAGCGGCGGTGCCCCAGAAGAGTCGGAAGACACAATGAAGAATTTACGAAAGACCTTTGCTGGGATATTTGGGGATATGTAATAAAAAAAATGAAGTACACTTCGGGCCTCCCCCTGTAGTTACGTGTAGACATTTCAAAAATAACTCATGTTCAATATAATGTAGGAAAGAGAAACATAAATTACAACGATATTCTTTTGTGTTGAATAAAATCTATTGGCCATGTGCCGCACACCTGCAACTGCAACTACGGAAAAGTATTTAATTGGCTATTCCAAGTTACGCTTAATTGTCTATTTTGCGTTTGTCGTTTGTCGCAAAAAATCAAAAAAAGATATAAATAGCCTATACAATTCGTTTTATAAATCAATGTAATTGATTAATGTAATTGATAATTATGCGAATCGCTAACTTGCTTAGCCTGGCCTTTAGCTTCCGAGCGAGGTATTGCTGGGATCATAGCGATATTCCTTTGCGTCTCTTCTAGTATTCATGGCGGTGCTCTTCCTTGAGATGGCATTTTCATGCGATTCATAAAGATTAAAGATAAATAAACCGTTTAAACGGGTGTAGTGTAGACCGACAATGGAGATTTTGAAACGGATTGGAAGTTCAAATTCAAA
>JAQFYT010003170.1:0-11260 GCA_034694925.1 Ceratophysella denticulata
AGTTCTTAATTCCGTGCAGAATTAGCAACTGCAAAAGGTCTTTGTATCTATAGCTAAATCCTACGTGTATTTTGACTATTTCATGTTCCCCGAAGCTTATGCAAAATAATTCAAAGTTATTAGATTCACATTGCTTCCAATGTACGTGCATGCAAAAACCAACATGAATTCAAAAAAAAATATGAATTGATTTACTTATCTAAAGACTCTGGTTTTCAGCCTGATTCAATATTTTGGGTGGCGAACCTTGAAACCCACATTTCAAATGCCAAATGAAGAAACACCTCAAACTTGCGTTGGTAGTAGATTTGAACGGAAATTAAGTCAAGATTTGAGTTCAAGAGCCTAATTAGAGACTAAAAGGAAGATAATCCGTTGAAGAGCCCTTCATTAATTCCCATGGGCTGCAGGTTCATTAAAATACGGCTGTTGGCATATTCGATTTTTGTATTTTCAACGTAAAGGAGGCGTCAAATCCAACCATGGCATGGCATTATGGTTACGAGCCTTTTGAACAGGACTTATAAAGTGTGAGTGAAGAAGATTTACAAAGTAATATTTCACTACAGGTGCTGGTTGGGGATGAAAGTAAAAGTTTAACAAATATGTCAAGTTTCACTTCATGACTTGGTTTTCTTCATTAATTAAAAATCTCCTTTTTAGAATCTTCAAGGCCCAAACTGCGCTTCCTCAATGTGCCTTGATTAATGAAACGGAAGATTCTTTTCAATAGGATATTTTTTGAGAGGAATAAATTAAAATCGTCAAACGTCAAAAGGCGAATCTCACAATCAATGTAAATGTATTTTTATATAAATCTCAGATTTTCTTAATGATCCAGGGGAGAAAGGCAAAGATAGCATATAATTACACGAATTGGAAGTTGAAAGGTCGTTCAAATTCCATTGCTGAATGTTATCCCATAGAAGTATAACAAGCTCCACGGTATATGAATCTATCAAGGTTGACAGGAATATTGACCGTAAATGTAAAATTATTAGAAAATGTTTTTGGTAGAAAGAATCCAAATTTTTCTGGCCTAATTTAAACAAGTTTTGGCCTAAACTATTTGACAAGTTTTGACCTAAACAAAAGACGTCAGGTTCTTCATTGATTTTATTGAAATTAGTTACGTGATTTTTTATGCTAAGAAAGGTTAGATTAAGTTAATTCAGGTTAGGTTATGTTTAAAAAGCTGAAAAAAATATGAAAACGTCATTTTTTTTAGGACGAAACTTGTTTTAATTAGGCCACTTAAATTGACACCCGTTAATAAATGCGCTTTTGATGAAACAAACGAAAGAAATATCGATATTTCAGAATCATTTTGCGTGTTGTGGTTCAGAGAAGATGGCTTTCATTTTCTTAAAATTACGCATGACGAGCTGAATATTTGTACCTAGTACAAATACAAACTTACATATAGTAGTCGGTTTACGTTTTACTCAAGGTGATTCAATGGGGACTCGCTCCGAAAAGACGGTTTTGAAATTATATTTCTTTTCAATTTATTCGTATTTAATTTTCAAGCATATTCGTGATTCAAAAATCATGTGCGGTTTTTAATAACAATAACTACTGTTATTCTGTATCCTTTATACATTAGATTAAACTTATATTAATTCGGAAGATAAAATCAATTTTTTTGGGGTTTTCAAACCAGGAGGAGTCAAAGCTTAGGACTTATTTCGTCGGAAAGTTTGGATCCTAGGCAGTTGTACTAGTTGGGGGCGTTGTAGAAATGATGAACCCTGGAACGCACCTTTGTTGAGCATTGTCGAATTGGTACTGGTTAAGACCGACCTTTTGACATTTGAAGTCGTATCGAAACCATTTACCATATTGTGTGTTAAAAAAGCAGAGGTGATACCAACATGGTTGATCTTGGTTCGCGTAGTACTTAGGATTGTTTTGGTTACAAACAGGGGTGCCCGGAACCGTCGAGCTACATTGCGCATTGCTGGAAGCCGCGAGGATTCCGACGACGAAAACGAGAATCTGAAACGGCGTAAATTACATTTATGTTTGGTTTAATTGGTTATCTTATCGATCATAAATTACGAAAATTAAAGACAATAGCGTCTGAATACCAATTTTCTATTAAAACTCACCAAGACACGGTTTATCATTTTTGCTTCAAGTGGACAACAGCGACGACTTTGAAACTCAGTTATTTCTGTTCACGACAATTCGAACTCTTGAATTTATTAGGCCAGGACCGGAGCAAGTTTGTAAGTAATATCAATGCCAATATTGCAGATATTTATATAGTACCTGCCAGTTTTTTTTTTGGTACAAAGGAATTTGGTGGCGGATCTACCCAAATAATTAAATGCTTTATAAGTCCAAATAATCTAGTTCCATAAAATAAGTGACGACCAGCTATGGTACACAGCTCTAAACATTTAAATTGATCGATCATCGTGTCCAGGATATTATTTTCGTCATCTTTCTAATGGCAGAGCGTGCACAGTACATACCGACACACCGATGTAAATGTTTCAGGAATTATTATTAGTAATTCGACATGATTAGTATTTTATTCAAAATATCATTGTAGAGCTGATAAAGTTAATTAGCCTCTCAAAGGTTTTTCTGGCGTAGAGAAGCTTTTGTTGGTAATTTCCCGGTTTAAAATGTTATAAAAATCGTTTACCATGCGAATGTTGATCCGACGAGGTCGACCTTCATTAGATTGTGCTGGGTGATGCTTTATTGTGTTGGGAATACGCATGCACTTGGGGCCGCTTTTGACATTCTGAGTATTTCCGGAGGATTAAAGAGGATAGTAAAGTAAATAATAAATGCTCCTCTAAAACAGGATATGCAAATTAGGAGATAATTGCCTACCAATAGGTACGTTTTAAGTCCTGAGCCGATCCAATTACTCTTTCGATCAAAGCGTACCGCAATCCGTACTAATAGAAATTGTTTAATGATTTAGGAGTTTATCAAACTAGCCAGGAATATTGATCGTAAAAGTAAAATAGTTGGACGATATTGGGTAAAGGTTACGTAATAAATTATTCTGAAATTATTTGAAAATATCCGCAATACTTCAGGCATTTTAGGTAGTATAGAACTGTTTGCAATATATACCATAAGTACAATAATTTCGACATTATCACTTCGTCAAGGTACGTCGTAAGCCATACTTTATAGGTTTTGTTTATTAGTAAGTAGCTTACAAAACAAGGCAGATACGTGTAGCTGTAAAAATAATTTAATCATCAATTAATCATCATCCTCTTCTCGAATAATTCCCAGATGTGACGCAACTCGTTTGACTGATGAAATCACTTGTTCCTGGACCAAGTTAAAACTCATGGCGAGCAGGGAGATGCCGAACAGGAGGTAGAGACTGCATAATGCTATGCTGACCTGAAATATTGAAATTGGTATGCATACTTATGTATTCATTTGCAAATAAGACTAGATAATGCACATTGAAAAACTGGTAAAGCTTCTGCTAACCTCAACATCAATTTTCACTTTTTGAGCAGGGACAAAATCACCGAACCCAATAGTAGTCAATGTGACAAAGCAGAAATATGCTGAATCTAGAAATGGCCATCCTTCCCATTTTGAAAATAGGGCTGCTCCACACAAAATATAACTAAAAACTAGAAGGACGCAAAGCCAAATGGGTACTGGACGCTTTCGAACTTCTTCTTCCCATAAATAGTCATCGTCTTCTTCCCAGTAATCCTCCAGTTGCTGTTAAGCAATAGTTTTACATGTATATTGCGTTAAAATTAACAGTTACGTACATAATCACTAAGCACGAACCCAACTCAATTTAGTATTGGGTTACATATGTAACTAAAGCTCACAAATTGTTCTACGGGTGTTTGCATTCTATTTTTTCGAAATTTTCCAAATTCTGCTCTATCCATCGGAACGTCTTCGGCGTACTTGTTGCACAAAACTGGTAATGTGCTGGGTATCGGCAGTACTCCTGGTTCGGCCGATCTCGTTGACCGCTGTAAGGACCCACAACCGGAATATTGCTTTAGAATTGCATATGAATTAAATTATATTTAATGTTTAACTACGAACCTGTACATTTCGAGTCTCGGCGTCATGGGGTTTTAATGTTACACGATGTGGAGAAGGTGAGAATCGACGTGTTGACGTCTGAAATGAAGAAGAAGGCGAAAATCTTCTTGGAGCTCGAAATGAAGATGAAGGTGAAATCGGAATTGTTAGACGAAAATCTTCGTGTGACTGGACCCGTCTGATTTAAATATAATATTCAGCAGTATTGTAGCATATCTTTAATCGGCTGAATTAATCGGCATCTTACCTGAAATTAGCACCCTTAGCATATGCGGCAGGATCAGAATTACCGGAATCCGCAGATCGCTGAGAAGTTCGGGCCGATCTTGTTCGAATTGATCGGCGTGGTGGTCCCCTCGTGCTCCTGGTAATTATAGAATCTCATTAGACATTAACACTTAAATAATCCTTGGAAAATCTTGTGGCAATTGGCAATGCATCACATACCCTCCAAATCTCCGTTGTAACGGTGGGCTTCGAATTACTCTGGTTCTACGATTGCACAAGTAACAGCATACCTGTCAGTCCATTGAAACAGGTTAATAACCGTGGCTTTAGAAATGCCAAGAATGACCTTCAGTGTTTGCGAACAATAATTTAACTATTAATGCAAGGATAAATATACCTATCCCAATAGCTTAGCATTTATGCCTTGGTGTTAAAAATAGATGTACCGTTGCATATGCAATGTATAATCTTTATTTAGGTAGGCAAGGATAACGCAGCTATACCAACAGAATCCCGAGCTTTTGTGAAAGCCAATTACGCGCAGAATGTCGCACACACACGCGAACTTCAATTATTATATCCATTGACCTAACTGTAAATCGTCCTTGAATCCAATCACCTAATTACAATAATACCAAAGGTCAAACCATTAAAACGTTACGTCAGGTGTCAAAACTCACCTTCCAGTAAATCACTCGAAATGATTTGGCAAAAAAGTCTCCTATGTGGGACAGGCAGAGTAGCATAAGTGGGATTCCCAGAATTGCGTAGAATATTGTCACAATTTTTCCCCAGTCTGTTTTTGGAGCAATGTGACCATAACCTAGATTATGAAATAATTCACTGGTCAACAACACGTCATCCAAGTCAGTCGAACGTCGAACCAATTAAAGAAGCAATATCATATCATGCAATTTCAAAGCAAAACGCGGAACTTCAGCCCGACATATGCACTCTTTACACCAAATTGGTTTTATATTAGCTCACAATGTTTTATATTATGGGCATCTTAATTTGTGTACATTATAATGCAAGCGTGACCATATTTGAAGCCATTAACCCAGGCGATCCCAAAGCATGGGTTATTCATGATTCACGTCAGCACGTACCGTCATGGTTAAATGCAATGCAACAATAAGCGAGATCACAGGCAAGAAACAGGAGCTAATTGTTCAATACATGCTTATGTGGGTTTCGCATTGCCAATTCCCAATGGAAGGTTAAACACCCATTTTCGCGAGTTTGGGTTTTTAGCAAGAAATAAACCTATACCCAACTCAGCATTACCTACCTACTTTCACTTTCGCCAAATACGGGGATTTTGGGGCATAATCTCGCTATAAATATGGAATATGGAGTCTTCTTTACACGCGCTATATACCAATACTACATGCTACCTGTATACAGTAAAATACTACCGCTGACCCCTTGACCCATAATACAGGTCTACAAGCACAAACACCCTACGCCCATGAGTATCACAACAGAACAAGCCCATAATTTACCAGCAATAGCAATAGCCATATCGCACACACAAAATTCCTTTGTTTTTGGCGAGTACCCCAATAATTGCCCTCACGTAGCGTGTGCAATAGTGGTACATACATAGTATCTGCATACAACCCACAGCATTGAGCATTACCTTGTGCATTTGCAAAAAATAAATAATCAAAACTCCTTTAATTTTGCATGCATTAGATATTACATAATACGTCTAAATTTTGAGCAAGTAAGTGTAAAACAAACGGCCTTTAGCCAGGGGTAATCTTAATGAAGAGACTCAAACGTGACAATGGTATAAACATTGTGATAAAATCAATATACAGTTTCCGTAGCCTCTTCAGTGCTTGTCTGTGAACAAAGTGACAGAACTCGAAGCTATTTAATAAATTAACCTAGAATTCAGAATGGGTTTTAAAATATTTACAATTTCGTGGGCAGTGTTAATCCTAGCCAATTTACAAGTAGTGACTGTGTATTCAGAAACGACCTGGGTTTGGAGCAGTAATCGGAGTCCACAGAGCAGTAGTAGTAATTTTAATAACAATAATAACAATGGTGGAAATGTAAATAGTAATAATAATTTCCAAAGCCAACAAAATCCAAATTTTGGACAGACGAATTTGGGAAGCTCTTCCGACAGATTCAATTCGGGTGGGAAAGGTTCAATATTTCCCGAATCTCCGGCCAGACGTAAGAGTTTCTCGGGTTTTTTTTACATCTACTAGACTACATACATAAACTTCAGGCTCAACAATAATAAATATGACATTCATACGCTACTTAGCCAGAAAATTGACAGAAACCCTAAAAGCTAATCTGCTCAGGTTTTACGACGTTGGAGTACTAGGCTTCCTCCTCCTTATCGTTACTACACCGTAAAATTTTGTTGAAAGAAGTTTTTAGTTTTAGCGTGTTTTTTTACAACGTATGCAGGAGTGTATTCGTTTGCATCGCAGCGATTTAAAAATAGATTCCAATTGTACATAGGTATACCTGATTTACGCTAAGTTTACCCAAATTGAATTTTGTTAACTTTTTACCATATTTGCAGCTTCGTCGTCAAATGACAATGGAAATAATAAAGACAATAGCGCTCTTCCGGAAGGAACGATTAGGGTAGTGAATGGCCAGGGTGAAGCTCGACTAATTCCAGGTGCTGCCAATTTTGTACAAAATGCTCTACAGAATATTGGTGGCGGGGGCGGCAGTGGAAATAGCGGTGGAGGAGGTGGCGGTGGATTGCGTAAGTGATATTTTAATCAGCATTTTTGCGCAGTTAAGATGACATAAAAAAATCAAGATTTTGTAATTAATTTGTAGCAATTGTGCGCGATATACAAGAAGCCTACGCCAATGAAGAAACAATGTGCTCGTTTTGACCTAACCTAACTTAAAAAAATAGATTCAATAGGTACCTACTTTGATTCGCGCTTTTTCAGACTACGGACTACCATGGGTACAATTAACCTGCGATACTTTGTCGGTATACCGGTTTGGATCCTGAAGCATAATACAACGTCACATACAACTTAAGCCAACTGAATATTGGCATTGGCATTGCCAGTTTCTACACGTGTTTGCAATAATATTACAGAGTGAGCGGAGAAGTGACGTGCATTCTATTTTCTGTAGAATTTCAGTATCGTACCCGTACCGTATTTATTTTTATTTTATGGATCGGGTATCGACCAGTCTATTTAGGTGGGTAGGTAGTTGTTTTTCACATATGCTTCCAGCATTTCATTTGCTTATCTCACAATGCAGTGTAATAAAACCTATCGTATTTCGTAATACACATCTAATGCATTGAAGCAGCAAACCCTCAAAACTCGCAAACACATTTGGCGTTATTTGGCCTGGCTCTACTTCTACTGTATTATCCTAAAGATAAGAAAACAGAGGTTTTGAGAGCAAAGAAAACACAAAGTGTTTGCATCACTCTGCCACGATTTTTGGGTTTACAGACAATTAGCGTTTCCTCATTGCGCAACAATGGACACTCTTGCAGATTAATATTAGGATGAACCAAATGAAATTACATTTAAGGCAATACTCGTTAATTCTTACAAATTATAATTAATATCTGCGGGAGCTATTTATACGAATATTCGTTAATTTTTGTCTTAAACATAGTTGGAATTGGAGGAAATCTCCTGGGATCCTTCTTTCAAAATGCACCACAATTTGCTAATTCAGCTTTAGGGCTCCTTTTCGGGCGACCGGCCAAAGGAAACAGCAATAATGGCGGGGGTAGCAGCAGCAGTTCCAACAATGGCGTTACAACGCTACCTGCTTCCGCACCTTCATTCCCAATTCTGAATCCAGGCGGAGGCGGAAGTAGACCATCGTCCAACACGAATACCGGAAGTAGTAATACAGGTTCAGGTTCAGGTATTGGATCAACCGGAGATTGCAAGTGTATACCACTCAATTCATGTTTTCTGCCGAGTCGACCAAATGTACGTAAAAGTTAACTCACAAATTCTTAACGTGACATTATTACCGCGTTTGGCCAGTTTAGCCCTGCTGTGTATTTAATTTTGTACATTTTACAGGGAAGCTGCGCAGGTGGGAATATTATGTGCTGCCAGACTTCGAGCGGAACTCGAGCCATTTTAAACAATGATCCTGGAAGCAATACTCGGATTGTGAACAATAATAACAATAATAATAACAATAATCGACAGCAAATTAGAGCAGAAAGGGCTGAGAGACAACAGGAAGTTGGATTAGGACTACTGGAAAATATTGTGAGAGGAAGCGGAAACGTTGTAGACGATACACTGGATCTACTCCTTCAGCGTTATTACACGGAAGAAGATCAGTTGAAACTGGCTAACAGAATTGCCAAGTCTGGATAGTAGATATCAATCAATACTGTGGTTACCTCAATTATTTAATTACTAATGCATTTACAAACTAGCTTCAGTATATGAGCTTAAACTATTTTTGTTGTGAACTTCACCAGTTTTATTTAAGGTTACCAGAAGTAAAATCCAAAAAACATAATACCGCTAAAATTATGTAAATGACAAATTGACGGTTTATGCACACAGAAGTTATTATGTCATTCGTATTTCCTAATTGCCACATGCCCAAGCGAGAAGCAAGGCCAGAAAAGGTATCCACTATGCAATTCCGCTAGGTCCCTTACCTATCGTAGTAATTACAACGATGGAATAGAACAGAGCTCCTGAAAAGGTCCATTGCTGCGTGGCGTTGCTTTCAACACCATCCCAACCTCCTTTTTTTATAAGCCTTACGAGATCTGTTTCAAAAGTCTTGACAAAAATACATAGTTCTTTATCAGAACATCAGACCTCAAGAAATATGTACATAGTTTTCCCCGTCAAGAAGGACAAGAAGGCCACAGTCCAACAACGAGAACAAGATAAGGATTAATATTAACCTGTAACCGATTTGTAGCATTTTTCTTCCATTCCTTTGGTTCAATGTACGGGCTTTTCAGCGTCATATCCCATAGATACCGTGATACTTCTGCTCGAACATTGCTCATATTATTTTTGACCTGAAAATGGGCACATTAAGGAAAACTACTAGGATTGACTCAAGACTGTTAACACCAACGAGAAAAGATGATATTGTCAGGTGATTATTTTGTATGCTAAGAACAAAGCTTGTAAGTATTAAAGCAAGCAATAAAACAGAAGCAAAAGATAAATATTCAGTCAATTTTAAATCGTATTGTGCCCAGCAGAGATGGTTCAATATGGATATCACATCTATCTTTTTCACTATTCTTAACTCTTAAGATGGGTCTAGAAATATTAAAACTCAGAATATTTACATTTTGAATTCAATGTCATTGAAAATTAACGTAAATGTTTACTGTTAGTACAACAACGTTACGCTGTCCGAAATCAGACCAAAACCAACCTGTTCTGTCAGGAAGGCCATATTATATGGTGTATAATTTACGAATTACAAACACTGTTAAGCTGTGTACATTGTACATTCTTCGGAGAATTATTTGAAGCGACGCGTCTTTTAGAGATAATAGTCTCTGTCTCTGAGTCAATTTTCAGCTTACGTACATCCAGTTCATGCTGTTTCTCCAAACTCTCAAAAGTGAAAGCTCCCATGACACAATAGGCAATGACGAGTGAAATGAGTCCGACGTGAGACAGGAAGAAAGTCGTTACACTTCGACACCCTGCTAAGCACTTTTTACACTTTGTCCTCTCATCTTCATCCAGCTCCATGTCAAGCATGTTCAATGGAACCATGTCTACGTCGTTTCCTCTACCGAAATCTGACACCAAATTAACCGCAGATCACTGATAAAACTGCCTAATGAGCAACTCTGCTGGCCTAATTGGACCAAGAATATTATTAATGTGAGTGTGGCTCAGCGAAGGAGAAAAGTATGACTGGGATTCAAAGGTTTAATCCATTGGGCTGGTGGGAGGGTGGTATAAAATGTTTACGTCTATCCCGTCTATACTTTATTAAAGTCAGCCAAAATCCAAAATACCCAGAACCACATGCACATGAGGATGATGACTAGACTTGGATGCTATACCTCAGCCACAAGGCTCCAAAAAAGAAAGAAAGCACTCCAATATCCAACCCACCTCTTTTATTTTGGGGGAAATGAAAACCTTGTGTAAAATCGTTGTAAAAAACATTGAAATTCTTGTGTTGAATGTGAGGGAATTCCGTTAAATGAGGATGATGGGCATTTCATGTAGTCAGGTTTTCGACGAGGTTTTTACTAGCCAACTACCCGCAGTTTCTATATGACATATAAAAACCTTTTCTAACATGCTTACACAGATTGAAAAGCTGGCTTAAAATAGAATGTATCGTATATATTTGACGGTTTTTATGCAAGTTGCTTTTGGGCTGAACTAGAATCTATAGGCTTCTATGTAAGCATTGGCGTAATCTCGAATCTTGAACACTGTATTTTAATGTACGAGTTTTCAAAGGGTTATGTGTTATGTACACGGGTGTACAAGGATTTATTTGTCTTTCCATACTGTTTCACGGAAGGCTTACTCTTCCATGTCCGTTCTGCCCAAATGTGATTTATCTTCTTTTGTGCGGATACGAGAACATATTACACCTCTTTTGCTCTCCTAATTCTGTGAACTGGCAGCCTATTCTGCATTCGGGGTTTTTGGCTGATGGAAATGGAAACTGAAAATATACACAGAATGCATTGTGTTTTGTTTTCTTCCGATAGCTAAATGGAAACTATCCGAGCCAAATAATTACAATGTTAACAATAGATTATGTGTTGATAAACGGCGTAGACAAAGATAAAAAACCTGCCTAACGGCACCTTGGGACCCCAAGGGTGATTGGCAAGTTTTAGTCGTATTTGCATAACTGCCAGTTTTAACTCATCCATATATGATATTTGCTCTATTAGGATTTTTGAGCATTATTGAAAAATAATTCTTACTTCAATAAAGTTTCATCGCGCACAAATATTGCTTCAATT
>JAQFYT010003171.1:0-11259 GCA_034694925.1 Ceratophysella denticulata
GTTCCTTGAAAAAAGTTTTTGTTTCATGCATTTCTCCACATTGTCGGTCTACACTACACCCGTTTAAACGGTTTATTGTTGTTGTGAAGTGTGTAATTTATATATATTTTCGTGAATTTCAGTGGAGAAGCGGAAAGAGAACACTGGAGAGTCCCTCATCGTCAAGAATCAAAAGAAGAAATTGGAGCGTGAGGAAGAGAAACTGAAGACGAATACACGAGACTTGTCAATGGTTAAAATGAAATCCATGTTTGCCATTGGTATTGCCTTCACGGCTCTCCTCAGTATCTTCAACTCCATGTACGACGAGTACACATAAATCCATGCATTACCTATGTCAAAATCATAACCTGATACCTGATGCACTAATTGTTTCATTCTTTTGGTTGATTTTATATTAGTTTTGATGGCAAAATAGTGGCCAAGTTACCGTTCGTCCCCATCTCCTTCCTCCAAGGCATTTCTCATCGAAATCTTCCCGGAACGGATTATACGGACTGCTCATTTATCTTTTTGTACATCCTGTGCACGATGGCCATTCGACAGGTAAATTACCTACTCGTACTCGTCCAATTCATTTGTAAATGTTTCAAGAAATAACCATAAAGTATTTAATTTGGATTTTATTGCTGTTATTTACAGAATGTTCAGAAATTACTCGGATTCGCTCCATCTCGTGCCGTTTCCAAAGAGAGTGGAAGTATGTTTGGTCCTCCACCAGCAAAATAAATTAAATTCTTAATTCAGGGAGGGATAGGTATTTATAAAAGACAGCTTGCTGGAAAGTATATGGTTTGGACGAACAAAATGAATAAAGAGACTACCAGAAGTATAATACCAAATTCAACAGACAGAGTGTGCGTGTGGCAGTGTGTATGCATTTTCCACAAAGCATAGAAGCGCTAGATAGAGACGATACATAAGATTATCGTATTCAGCTGCAAGTATAATTAATTCTCAAATCTTAACAAGTAGTTTAGGAAGTAAGGCTAGTTTTAAACAAGTAAACAAGAACAACCATCAACGGAGCTGCCAAGCTCACAAATGGTGAAAATCTAATAATTCCAGCCGTGTTACAGAGTTCTCTATCACATGGATAAAGTTTTTCAACAATTCCTGTTTTCTGGCTGTACACATCTGGGAATCCCTGTGTATTCCCGAATTCTTCCCGACTTTGTTCCCAATGAAATGCATCATCTCGACAACCTCTCCAGAACAATCTCGCTATATTAAAATAACATCGATATATCAGCACGACTTGCGTTCAGAAAATTACTCGATTTATAATTTTATCTGTATCTGTACTCACTTCCTTTGACCCAGGTCTCCGTTTTAAAACATTCGTAATTCTTGTTGTCAAATGTGTCTTGCCACTCAAAATGAAAATGTTGTTTATTGAATTCCGTAAAGCTGTTACCGCCTGCTTTTTCAAATTCTTTCTTATTGAATTCATTTCGTTTCAATATCTCGGGGTTGGTTTTGTAACCATCACATGAAAATTTTGGTTGGTCCTTAAAGTTTTTTTCGCAACCAGCATCAAGTCCCTCCGAGCAAACATAGCACTCCAGTCCTGAAAGGGTAAATTCATAAGAACATATTCTTAGAACAGGCGCGGAATATATAATTGCATTAGCGAAATCCGGCATTGAATTGCGACTTACCATGAACACGGCGGCTCACACTCAGAATTAATAGGAAGAATAGCAAGTTGCAAATCGAAAGTTTCGTCATGGCTGCTTATCAGCTCCGGTTTAAAGCCTGAAAAATGTTTTAATACAGATTACAGTAAATATTGAAACAATAAGCCATAGCTCAAGAGTGATAAATCTTTAAATTTTAATTTACCAGCAATAATAAGAACAACGTTCACTACTCACCACAAGCTGTATATTCAGACTATTTCACCCAAGTCGAAGTCAAGGCAGAACTTTTTATCACAGTTTGCATTGCAGGCAGATCATCCATTGCCTGTGGCAATGCCAGTAAGACCCACCCTGTGGATTTTTTGTTTGGTAACAAAAACATCTTGCGCATACATCTTCCAGGCGAAAAGGTTTTCTATATTTTGCAGTTGCTATTTTTGTGAAACTCAACCTTGAAATAGCTATAAAAAGCATGCTTTGCAGCAGCTTGGGACCAGAAGGTATACCTAGTATTGGTGCAGTAATTGGCTATAAGGTAAGCTGGAGTGCAGATGGACATTGAGGATTACTCTGACACACGTCCTTGGTAGTTTGATAAGAGGATATTTGCATATTTTCACAAAAAGGTGTGCTTCCAAAAAGTTTATTGTCACGTAATAGTTCTGCTTCTATTTCAAGGAACGGCTTTATAATAAACATCGACTTTGCTTCCTTCTTCTGCCATACGTGTTTTGAAAGCAATATGCATTTTATAAGGTTTTCATCGAACAGCGGGGTTGCTTCCAAACAAACAGGATTGCATAGAGATTTTATCATTTATTCAGTGCTCTGCAGATTAAAAAAAAAACATTGACACTTCTGAAGATTTTCATTTGCGACAACGATTTTATTTCCATGCGTATAAGACATTTAAAAGGATAATCGGGGACAGACGGACAAACAAACGGTATGATTCTTCCCAGTACACCTTCTGGTCTAAAATGCCTTGAAACTTTGAAATAATACATCTGCTGAATACTGAATGTTATACAAACAGCAAACATAGCTTCATTTCGGGTCGGGCTGTCTGTTGTTGCTTAGTGGCAGCTAGGTGTATAAAGTGTAAAAGAAGCCAGAAGTAAGCGTATACCCCGTATAACTTAGAGTTGTGCAAAAAACTCGCATAAACTAAAACTAGACTAAACTATTCAAAGTCAAACTGCTACAAATAGGAATACACATTTACTGATTTGAGATGAATATTGTGCAAAATCGGATTATGATTCTGGCCATAAAAAAATCACGCCCTAATTTTGCTTCCAACACCACGGGTTTAAATTTTTTGGATTTTGTTTCATTTCGGTTTTTGACAGGGGTTTCATAATTTAGTTGTATAACAAATTATAGTGTAAACTTATTGTTTATATCCAAATCAGTTTTAGAAATAAATCTATTATGCGACGTTAAAAAAATTATTGTTTAAAGACGTAGAAGAATGTATGGTCGATCCATATATGTCATGTGAGCGTGTGCGTGCATGTTGACCATGTCGGTTCTCGAAAATTTCCCCTGGCAGAAACATACAGATATACCAATTTGAGGTATCGTAAAGCTACACACGCTCTGCTATTTAGGATACTGTTTTGTATTATTATTTAAGGAAATTATGTTTCAGCGCAAAGTTTTAACAATGCCGTGTTTAAAAGTTCAGTTCGAATGTGCGATACACCGCTTCAAACATAATAGATGAATCATGTTAGGTACCTATATTATTCTAATCCAAATCACTATCTAATGTGTGCAATCCGCACAATACGTTTTTGTATTTGTCGCATATCGCTTTAACCAAGACGTTTTCTTTGTTGCAAAAAATTATATTCATTGTAGAGTTTATACGACAATGCTAAGATAGCAATAAGGGTTTGTATTAACTCATCAGTTCCGAAGTCCGAATTGATTTAAAAGCCCATAGATTTATTAAACAAACTGTATGTATGTATGTCATTCCAACTCTCAGAGGCACAAGGCACATACAGGATTTATCAAGCCCTCAATTACAAATTCGACAAAATGCCGATCAATTCTATTCTGCTCGGATTTGGAATATTTCTGACAGTTGTTAAAATTGATCCTCTTCTTGCTTCGAGCACTGCGTGCTTAACTTCATTAATTCAGATGGATCCACCAAGCATTCAGCTAATGATATAATTTGTCAAATTATTGACCGAAACAAAGCTCATACTCGTATCATTCTGGTACTCAACACTGAAAACAATGTGTCTTTGCTTCACCCATTCCAAGTTCGAGAAAAATGCTCGGTCAATATTCTCCTCGAAATCGAGACTTGTGTTCCGAATCGGAATCGAGACATTCCCCGCAAATTTTTGGTCCTCGTCTGCATTATAAGAACAGCTTCCTGATTTTCATCTATGGGGCTGACGAAAAATGTCGACACCAGCCACATTTTGACGGGCGAGCTATTCGACATGTTTACATAACAATACATTACTTGTACTTGACGAGGGATAATTCACGAGTTAACCATGCCTTCGCTTTCTGTAGCACTGTTCAAACGATGTGAAGTGGAAGTTGACGAGTTTTGATCCTGCTTTTTCTACCGAGTTAAAAGAATTGAAGATATTTTCAGAAAA
Source organism: Ceratophysella denticulata (assembly GCA_034694925.1). NCBI lineage: Eukaryota > Metazoa > Arthropoda > Collembola > Poduromorpha > Hypogastruridae > Ceratophysella > Ceratophysella denticulata. Next base: position 4,274 of record JAQFYT010003171.1, read on the forward strand.
CTTGAAATACTCCAAACTTTGGCTGCAATTGGGGACTTTACTGGAACAAAATTATTCGGCTTAAGTTGTCGCTTTGTATATCGTTCTGCATTAATGAAAGCAGTTGTAAACGAAGTTGGATGTATTCCAGAACACATACCGCTATGCTTGCGGCTACCAAATTAAATCTGACGGTGTACTTCACTCCAAAGGACGTATTCATTCAAAAAGGGTATTTCCTTGGTTTTAAGTCGAATTTTGCTGCGGTTGGCATTTTTGATCAACATCTGTCTTGGTTAGAACTTACAGCGGCACCGGAAACCGTGTTTTCCCAAATACAACCAGAAATCAAACAAGCTGTATTTTTCTATTGTAAAAATTCATTAGATAGAAAAGCTTTCAGTTTTCTATTTTGGGTTGTTCCGCTTGATTCCATGACATAGACTTTACTGGGTGTTTAAATTCTTGCCTTATTCGTTGCTTTAGGGGGCATGGTTCGAAGTTTATGCAATTCTGGTGCGCCAAGAGTGTCGAACGTTGGATCGAAATAAACCATTCATTTTTCTCCTACTGACCACTATCGTGTTCACATATGGCTACGAAGGAGCCGTGCCAAGCCTATTAACCATTCCATCCCCGCTGGTTCTCTACAATAATACCCTCAAAGACATGCTTGACGCGGAATACAATATTATCGGGTTGAAAAATTATATGGACGTTTCCAGTATAGCAGAAATATTTAATCGTGAAATAAACAGTTCGAAATCATTGTATCAAAGCTTAGTTGTTGATGAATCGTGGTATGTTGACCCAGGTTATCATTTTACTAACCTCCGACACTGCAACGCCTCAATATTTGTTGACGGTTCTCTCTGTAGACAAACTGTGATATATGCCAAAGTTACTTTTCCAGACATTTTATGCTATTGCACGAAGGGTACTAGAGTGCGATCACTTGTACTCCTCAATTTCTTTAGAAACTACGGTTCTAAAGTGGCGGTTGCTTACCAACAAATTACAGGAAGACTACTAAAAATGTATGACAAATTATATAAGAATGAATACATTGCAATCTATTGAATTTGGTAGAGTACAAATATACTCGAACGCCAGTGCCATTTGCAATTGGAGACTGGAAATTTTTGTCAATCTTCGTTGTGTGGGGTGGATTCTTGGGATTCGCAAGTGCGGTATTTCTACTATTTGAAATGAATAACAGACGACTATCAAAGTTCAACCTGTCACGGTTCACGGCACTGGAACAAGAAGCGAACCTGTAAATTAATTTGCTTTCAAAGATGCATTCACTAATTTAACGTAATTTGTCATCCCTGCACAGTCCCTTATTGACATTATTGTTCGGATTGAAGCCAAAGATATTTTGTGCATTCGTGGAATTCAGGTGCTCGATTTCAAAATTAAGATTTAGTCTTTCGGTGATCAATCCGTAATCGATCTATCGCCTAAGAGTTCAAAATTAAAGGTCACCTTGTTGCCCTCAACTCTGACATTGACCCAATTCCTATCCCAATTACATTCCTCGGACCGTTGATCGTTGATGAAGTTGATGAGGATCCCAAAATTGACAGTGTAACTGAAATGGATGCTCCAGTTGAAATTGACGCTGTCGGAGAAAATGAAGTCGTAGAAACCCAACGTCAAAATCCTGATACTGTATAAACAGCTGAAATGAAATTATTGCAGCGGTTGTGAAGACGCAGCCTGCTTAATTTTGTATACCTGATTACCTTCTGATCTCACGATAATTTCGTGGCTCCTTCCAGTTTTCTAAACATCCAGTATCAACTCCCTCTGAGCAACTGTAGCACTCCAGTTTTGAAAACAATTGAAACCCATTAAATTGTAATAGACGAACGGAGTCTAGTTGTTCAAAGCGCCTTACGTTTCCTGATTTCAAATGATACTGATATTGGCAAATTCACCTACTTTAGAACAGGCACAGAATATGTAATTACATGTGTGTATCATCTTTATTGGAATTTAGTGTGTGAAACGTTGGCATGATTATTCACAGACGTGCTAAATATTTGGAAGCTCATTTATCTCTCGAAATAATTTCTTGTCTCGACTCGTCTGTAATATGAAGGTAATAAATCGTACTTAAGCCGATCTTAAGGTTGAGTAGTGTCGGGATTTTTTCGATAAGTGCAGTAGGTAGTGTTTCACCCTATTACAACAAGCTCGCCAGACCTGGACAGCATACATGTGTTGCCGATTATGCAATGAATGTCTGTGCATGTTAGTGCATCTGTATTTTACGGCTTCATTTTCAATTTTATGATTAAATTTTGCATTGCTATATTCCTATGAGATAATGGATGCTCTTGACGCAAACACGAAATATTGGAACATTTCATAGTATTCATATTGCTGAGCTTTGGCATATTACAGCAGGCTGCCGTAAGACTTTTCATTTACGCAAACGTTCGACAAGATAAGCTTGATCTTTTTATTTGCTCTACATCTGGTGGTATTTCGTGTCATTCAATTTGATTAGTTATTTTGCGACACTACACACTTGTGTCAATATAGTGTCGCTTCACTATTTGTGGTGTAGCCTCTTTGGGTTGCGCAATATTAGGTTGTCATAAAAAATTATCTAATCAGCGTTTAGACAGAAGCCGTGGAAACTTGACACTTCCGAACTTTCAAAGTTGGATCAGTACCTAAGTGAAGTTGAACTAAATGAAGCTATACTTGTATGTGCATTTCGGATCTTACCTCTCGAATAAAATCAAAGGCTGCTTGTGCGGTGTGAAGCAATATCATGGTACAACTTTAGTACTTATTATATCGATAATTAATTTTATTAAAAATCAAAGTCTTCATTATGCTAACTTAACAGCTAGGAACAATGGCAGAGCCATTAAATTCGGGAATCAAGAACTTCATTATTGAAAACATTCCAAAGCTTAAAGAGGAAACATTCTGCAACGATGATTTATTGGACAGACTGTTATCTTGTGGATTTTCTCTGGTTGAGAAACAGGAAATCGTAAGTATTTACTTGAATGCAATTTTGTAGTACACATTTAATAAATGTCACCGCAATTATACTTGCTTACAGAAAAGCAAACAGACGCAAGATAGCCAGGCATCGGAATTTTACGGAACACTTTTGCGGAAATCCCAAGAATTTTATATAAAAACAATTCAAGCTCTGAAAGCAGCCGGCCTTGAGACTGCAGCAGGAATCTTGGAGAAAGGATTAGAGGGAAATTACCCTAGGTCAAGTAAAAGTAAGTTTAAGTATACTTTGGTTTTTGCTATTTAGCATAAACATTTTAGTAATTCGTATATGGCAAGTACGGCAAATATACAATGTAAACCTGCACGGCTCTCAAATTTTACAAGGTAAATGGTTTAACATTTTTTGTAATTGATATCTAATGCAGCTCTGTGCTGTTTTGAATTTCAATTGATCTCGATATTTTTTAAATACTATAGAAGTTTTACAATTAAGAGCAAGCTATATTTGTGTCCAATATCACTGCCTTTAACTTTGTTGGAACGTTTGCGTGCGAATTCTTCTCTGTAGTTTTTATAGTAATGCATGTATGTTTTAATTGCGAACAGGAAATTTCGAAGATTCGATTTGGTTTGAGGTAGAATTTGTTGTCGATTCCTTCACTGGAAGAGATGATGAATTAAAACAACTTCACGAATTTGTTACTCAAAATACAAAAGAACCAGCAGTTATCAACCAAGTCACGGCTGTTGTTGGCCTAGGTGGAATTGGAAAAAGCACTCTGGCGAGGAAATACGCACACTCGTATAAACAATATTACAGTGGAAATGTCATATGGGTTAATTCTGAAACAAAGGAATCGTTCAGGGGTTCTTTAACCCGTTTGCACAAAAAATACTTTAGTACAGACGAATTAAAATGCGACGCAGATGAAGAATTGGTGAAAATGGCTTACGACAACATTTCTAAGAGAAACAAAAGATGCCTGATTATTTTCGACAATGTCGAGGACTTTGATGTACTAAAACTGCTTCCAAAATATCTTGACGTATCCGACCCATCACTTCCAAATGTTTTGATTACCAGTCGCAAAAGAGTTAGGATTAGTGGAGTGAATGTTCTTAAGTTGGATGTCCTGAGCGTTGAGGATGCTATCAAGCTTCTCAAAGATTGCACAAGCGCAGAACAAACCGTGGAGCAGGATGATTTGGAAGATCTCGCAAATTCCCTTCAGTGCCTTCCATTGATTCTTCAACAAGCGGCTGCATACATACGTGCAGTATTATGCGAGCATTCGACTCCAATTAAAAAATATCTTGAGCTTTTCAATACTTCAGACGGGTGCCGAGCGCTACTGGATTACAGGACTGAAGATTTGATTGAATATGAAACAACTACTTTCCATACCTGGGCAATTACTTTGGAAAACATTGAAAAAGACAAACACGGCCCACTCGCGATTCAGATTATGAATATTTCATCTTTCTTCGAACCAGATAATATTCCGTCGACTATATTTGTTGGAAGTAATCAAGTTTCAGATTCAACTTCAGATCCCGGAAGACGCAATCAAGAAACATGCTCTGGTGACATCGGTGGTCGGGTTTCCAGAGATCATGTCGACTGGAGCGAGGATGAAGTCAATGCAGCAATTGCTCTTTTGAAGACGTTTTCCATGGTCAGTGGTTCAGCTGGAGTGATTAACGTCCACCGTCTCGTCCAACATGTTGTCCAGTTGAAGATTGAAATTGAGAATAAAACTGTTTGGGTTTTAGAGCAAGGACTTCGGCTGATTCAACTTTACTTTGAAAATAAACGGACTTATTTATGTTCTACGTTTTCACATGCCGATTCAATCTGGATGCATGCCCTGAAGCATGACGAACTGATTCAAAAACACGTCAATCTTTTATTTACCTTGTGCAGATCTGACAGCGACAGCTACAGCAATCGCGCGAGATACAGTAAAGATCACATATTACGAGTTTTTGGCCCAAATCATGAAAACAGGATTTGGATACTGTACTACGAAGCAAATGAACTATTTAATAGAATTTTGAGTGAGCCCTCGACGTCTCTCAAAATCTTGGAGAAGATTAGACCACTAGCAACAACGGAATTAGGTATGAATCACGATTTGACAGAGAGGATATACGACTTGACCTTTAAAACTTTAAATAGACTAAAAAAGTCTGTAGAAGCATTGAAAGCGGCTGAAGAACTGGAAGTACTAAGATTATGCAAATATGGTTCTGAACATGGAAGAACCCTGGACATACTTCTTTACAAATCGATTGTAATGAGTAAACTTGGAAGAGTCGACGAAGCACTGGGGTTAATTCGAAAATTTAATGAAGTCCGGAATAGAGTGGACTACTTACCAGTCATCGAATATTCTGTTATGGATGTTATGCCTGAAATAAGTCTTATATTAGCGGAGAGAGGAGAATTGGACGAAACAGTGGATTTTCTACGAACACTCATTGAAGCTTGGACTAGAATGGAAGATAAAATTGATTTAGATATTATTACCGTAGTACGAGTATCTGGGGCTATTAGGCAATTTAAAAAACCAGACGAAGCGGTGGAATTGTTACACATTCTCATTGAAGGGTGTGCGAGAGTGAAAGGTGCAGAACATAAGGCGACTCTGTATGCAATGAGAGACTTGGCTGATGCTTTGATGAAGAAAGGTGAATTGGACGAAGCAGTGGAATTGTTACGAACTATCGTTGAAGTGTGGCCGAAAGTGGAAGGTGAAGATTGGGCTACTCGATGGACAATCAGTTGTTGGGCGGATGCTTTGATGGAGAAAGGAGAATTGGACGAAGCAGTGGAATTGTTACGAAATTTCGTTGAAGTGTGGACGAGAGTGAAAGGTGCAGAACATGAGACGACTCTGGATGCAAAGAAAGACTTGGCTGATGCTTTGATGGAGAAAGGAGAATTGGACGAAGCAGTGGAATTGTTCCGAACTCTCGTTGAAGTGTGGACGAAAGTGAAAGGTGCAGAACATGAGACGACTCTGGATGCAAAGAAAGACTTGGCTGATGCTTTGATGAAGAAAGGAGAATTCAAAGGAGCAATGGAATTGTTACGAACTATCGTTGAAGTGGGGACAGGAGTGGAAGGTGCAGATTGGATTACTCGATGGGCAATCAGTTGTTGTGCGAATGCTTTGATGGAGAAAGGAGAATTGGACGAAGCAGTGGAATTGTTACGAAATTTCGTTGAAGTGGGGACGAGAGTGAAAGGTGCAGAACATCAGCTGACTCTGGATGTAATGAAAGACTTGGCTGATGCTTTGTTAGAGAAAGGAGACTTGGAAGAAGCAGTAGAATATTTCCGAGCTCTCGTTGAAGTGTGGACGAGAGTGAAAGGTTCAGAAGATTGGAAGACTCTGTACGCAATGAAAGACTTGGCTAATGCTTTGTTGAAGAAAGGAGAATTGGACGAAGCAGTGGAATTGTTACAAACTGTTGTTAAAGTGTGTACGAGAGTGAAAGGTGCAAGACATAAGGCTCTTCTGAATTTTCTGTGGGCAATGAAAGACTTGGCGGATGCTTTAATCAAGGAAAGAGACAAAGCAGTGGAATCAAAAAGTCCTAAAAAGTATTGGAATTGTTCCAAATTGTTCCAAACTCGTGTTGCAATGCTGAAGAATGGAAGGTGCAGAATAATATGAGACTCTGTGGGAAATAAAAGACTTGGCTGGATGCTATGATCAAGACAAGGGAGTTGGTATTTGGAAGTAGCAGTGGAATTGTTCCGAACTCTTGTTGAAGCGCTTGGCTTGGTGTAGACAATCGTTTGACTCTGCGGGTAATTAAAGAATTGGCTGGGTGTTTGACGAAGAAAGCGGAATTATTCGAAGCACTATCACTCGATTAATCAGACACTAGCATCAAAAGCTTTCGTATTCGGAAGGCATTTCCAGTTCGATTTCACTGCTATGTAAATAATATCAGATATCAGATACTTTTCTCAAGTGCAAAACTAAGCTTCACTGCGTGAAACT
>JAQFYT010003172.1:0-11257 GCA_034694925.1 Ceratophysella denticulata
AGGAAACTTTATCATGTCCGCAAACAAGTCTATTCAGTCGTCAAAATTATCAAAAAATTACCTCGGGATCTATTAAATTAGGTTAGGTACTACCAATGTGGTTTCGACTTAAGCTCATCTTAATTGAAAAGTATCCTGAAGCCTTTAAACTTAACTAACCGAACAGGTCCCGAGATAAATTTTTGAAACGATAATTTTGACGACAGAATAGACTTTTTTGCGCGTACGAAAAATACGTGCCAATTCTAATATGAGTACTTTCTTACACATTTACTTACAACTTACAATCATATTAATTATTAATAATTATTATTTATATGTATGACCCTTTTGGCTCATCTGTATCAAAACATCTTTATCTACATTATACTCCTAGGTATACCTAGTATATTAAGTGTAGTGCCCCTTTGTAATGACTACTCAATGCCTATGCCTAGTTAGTTAATCCTCAGGCCAATTCTGAAATTTAGAGACCGATTAATCGGCAAAATTGAAGAAGGCCATATCGGCGCCGATTAATGAGGTTGTGAACTGAAATGGACCAGAAATTCGACTGTTTTATATGTATATTTATGAAATATGTTAGTGTGTATATTTATATAATGTATATTTATGAAATATGCTGACTCCGAAAGTTAAAATAAAGGGTGGTAGATATTATTATTAGTAGAAAATGCTGTTTACAATTCCTTCTTGTTTCGTTCCGCTTCACCCACAACTGTTAAATGAGTTTGAATTCATATGATTCAAATTCACAAGAACGGGCTTAGAAATTGTCAATATTTGACCGCGTTTCTGCGGTTATCTCGATTACGTCAAATACAGATACGAATTACATATGAGATTTGCTTGATTTTTGCTAGTTATTCGATGAAAATAAGTTCGGTAATTTCATTTCAGATTACAGAATCGAACTTATACATACCAACATATAACATATTACACATATACATCCTACATACATTCATATATTACGCGTAGCTTCTTATGTTTGTTCTGCTAGGTATATAAATACCCATACTAATCATGCCATATGCCTCCTGGGATGATGGAAGATGGATGATGCGGGCAGATGGGTGATCAGATCATAGTCATTTCTGATCTTGATCTTGACGACTCCTCGCTCCCTGAGCCTGTTTTTTTGCGAGATTCTTGAATAATTCGCACAGTTAAACCAGTTACTCGGCACATGGCAATATCTACTATGAAATTTACGTTACGTATTTTGCACTGCGTTGATACATGACATGGCAGTTGGTGTATCTGTTTATATAAATAATCTATGTATGTCATATCATGCATTTGAGAATGAACCATTGAACGAACTTGAGAAATTATGTATGTAGATGTGGGTATATTATACAACATGTAGCTTGAAGAGGCTTGAGCTAGCTAGCTGGTTGAAGATTCATATGCAATCTGCAACTATACGATCTTACATCTTGCCTGTCCAGGACCACGACCGGCCGCTCTTCCCGAATTCATATTGAAGGTATTTACATATTTCCTAAGTTATCCTGGGCCTGGCTGGGGTTCTTGTTTTTTGATGTATTTACCCTATTACTGTATAGCGTATTTAGCTAGTGTCATAAATAATAGTTTTGGACGCTATTTTTTGGTGCTCTTATACTATACTCACTCCTTTCATTTCCTTAGCCAAGCCAGAATATCTGAAACTTGTCTCAAGGCGCAACTTTTAAGTCTCCCCGGTGGTGTAACGTGGAAGGAAATCCGAATTCGGATTTCGGGGTTTTTGTGTTGAGTCGATTTAAGTTCAAAGGTCAAAGCTAGGCCTAACAACAAAATTTAGCTAACAGCTAGTTAGTTTACCACGTGATTTGGCCCACCCTACTATCGGTACCACGCCGCGTTGTCAACGTCGACAGTCGAGGTGAGAAAGTTACGGTAACTTAGCGCAGAGATGTAAGACATATTATCTAGTGGAATGGAAACACGTGGCAAGTCAGATGTGGCAGTTCCACGTTACACACCTCGTAATTCTTATTCCGTGGCATAAATCATTAAGCGATTGTAAGGTGTAAGGATTCGACAAATAATATAAAGTCAATATACAGATAGGTAAGTTGTAAGTACTTATAAATACGCTTTAAGTATCAATAAATAAATAAAAAATAAATACGGGTTTCCGGTTAGGTTTAAGAAGAGGTGCCAGTGACACGGCAAACGGCAACTGCACATGTACAGTCAACAGTATCTTTGGCAGTTTGAGCCTACCAGTGAAGCTACTGATTAGTCATTTCAGTTGATTTCAATTTATTTCATGGTAGTTTTTTTTTCAATTTCAGTTTGTACCTGCTTTGTGCTTTGGAATACGAGTGTGGATTGAATAACTTTCCAAAATGGGTGGTAAATGGTCCAAGATGAATCCGATGGACGTTCCGGTACCAGAAATTAAGACTCTTCTTGATTTGGACCATGGACTCAGGCCGTTTGAGTACGATATTAGAAAACGGTATGTACTTAACTATTAATTTAAAAGTTGTTAGTTATAACTGATATTTCCAAACATATTTAATGCGTCTTGTTCAAATACAGGTATTCTATTTACTTGGATTGGGTAGATGGGATCCAGGAAAACGAAGGCGGTCTGCAAAAGTTCACCGAAGCTTACAAGGAATATGGAATGCACGTTCTGACTGACGGAACGATTCAATGCAAAGAATGGGCGCCTGGTGCCGAAGCTCTCTTTTTAACTGGAGACTTCAGTAATTACTAAAAACCTTAACTTATACTAAATAGCATGGGTTGACTGGTTCGAGCGGAACAGAAAGCTTTTACTAACTTGGTGTGCATCTTGAAATATTTTTATTAGCATTAAATATTGTCAATTATATTTCATTGATCTTGAGTTCTGACAACAATGATGGTTTTTTTGAATTGAATGGAACAGACGGTTGGAATAGAACTGAAATTCCATTTGAAAAGAAAGATTTTGGTAAATGGACTTTGAGTCTTGCACCAAATGCTGATGGAACTCCAATAATTTCACATCTAAGTGAAATCAAGGTAATTAATTGTGTAAAGGAGTTTTCAGAGGCTACATCGACATAAGCTAGCAACCAGAAACGGTATCAAACCAACACAAAATTATTTGAGTATGCTCAATGATTTAGATCGTCGTCAAGGACAAACAAGGCAATCTTTTGGATCGAATCTCACCATGGGCTAAATATGTGGTCCAGCCACCTAAAGAATTTGGATACACTTTCAAGTATATTTTCTACAATCCGACATCTGTAAGTGGAAAATAATTATGATAGTCTCCTAACGGATGTTTGCCGAATTGCAGAATGTTTATATTTTGAAAATAATTATTTCAGAAATACGAATTCAAGTATCCCAAACCGAAAAAGCCCCAGAGTCTTCGAATTTACGAGAGCCATGTTGGAATCGCATCGACGGAGCCGAAAGTGGCTTCATACGATGAATTTGCGGATAACATTATCCCTCGGATTGCAAAACTCGGTTAGTCATGTTTTTGTATGCATTGTCGAGTTGGGTATTGCTGTTTTGGTCATATTTCCACCAGCTCTTTGAATTTTTTTTGTCGTCCATTCTTCCAGGTTACAATGCCATTCAGCTGATGGCTATAATGGAACATGCCTACTATGCAAGCTTTGGTTATCAAATTACCTCATTCTATGCTGCTTCAAGGTAACAGAATACTGATTAAAACGTTTGATGGTTGGCACGATGAAGTGGTTTCTGAACTAAACTATTTCCTGCGCAGTCGATATGGATTTCCGGATCAGTTGAAGAGACTAGTGGACGTAGCTCATCAGCACGGGCTCTACGTTCTGCTGGACGTTGTCCACTCTCATGCTTCCAAAAATGTTCTGGATGGACTTAACATGTGGGATGGAACAAACGGAGGATACTTCCACGATGGGCCAAAAGGAGAGCACACTCTCTGGGATTCACGTCTCTTCAACTATCATGAGTAAGAAGTTCGAAGTTCATATCGTTGGTTTCTTTCAAAGTATGATGTTTCGGGGCTGTCCACTTTCAGATAAATATACATATTTTTAGACATGAAGTTCTGCGCTTTCTGCTCTCCAACCTTCGATGGTATTTGGACGAGTACCAGTTTGATGGATTCCGGTAAACAATGAATTGTTTATTCCTGTTTGTTTACTATATCCGTGAATTTTCACGCAGATTGACTAAAGCTATCAATTTCTCACCTGAAAAATAGTTTCGATGGCGTGACATCCATGTTGTACCATACTCATGGAATGGGTCAAGGATTTTCAGGTGACTACAACGAGTACTTTGGAATGAATACGGACACAGATGCCCTTGTTTATTTAATGCTTGCAAACCATACACTGCATTCAATGTACCCTGAAGTCATTACTGTGGCTGAGGTAAGTTCGATTGAAATTATCAGATTGTGTACGTCACGAACTGCGAGGTTAAAGTCAAGATCACAAAGTTAACGATTGAATTGTGCTTGTGTGTTCAGGATGTGTCCGGAATGCCGGCTCTATGCCGCCCAGTCAACGAAGGTGGTGGTGGCTTCGACTATCGATTGGCCATGGCTATCCCGGACAAATGGATTGAAATCCTGAAGAAGTTCAAGGTAAACGAAATAGCATACAGGAATAATTGGTTAAATCGGTCCAATCCATTATCCAATCTGTGTCATAGGATGAAGACTGGAATATGGGCAACATTGTTCATACGCTCACAAATCGCCGCTGGATGGAAAAGGCCATTGCTTACGCTGAGAGTCACGATCAGGTAAGAGCTAGAACTCAAAAAAGTATAACGCGTGTATAAATCAGCGTTGTAAATATGTAACTATATTAATGCTGATTGTCATTTTAGGCCCTTGTTGGAGACAAAACTCTTGCATTTTGGTTGATGGACAAAGAAATGTATACTCACATGTCACTCATTTCTCCACAAAGTGGGGTTATTGATCGAGGACTTGCTCTTCACAAGATGATTCGACTGATTACTCTGGGCCTTGGTGGGGAGGGTTATCTTAATTTCATTGGTGAGGATTCATAGCACAACGCTATTACATGCTCAATTGTTCGAAACCATGGCCCGAAACTGACTGACAATTTTTCCTAATTTGTAGGTAATGAGTTTGGTCATCCCGAATGGTTGGACTTTCCACGAGCGGGTAACAATGACTCATATCACTATGCCCGACGACAATGGAACCTCGTGGATGATGAATTGCTTAAGTACAAGTTTCTGGGTAGATTTGATAGCGCTATGATGCATTTAGAAGAAAAGCATGGATTTCTGCACAAAGACTCGGTAAAATAGAATTTTATTATCTGTATTCCGAAATTGCAACAGTTTTAATCTTAAGTCTAACATCGAAATCTTACAAATCTGAATGGCGTGAATATCCCTTATGCGTTTTTCTTGAATCATCTGAAAAAAGTGTAAGAACTAAAAATAAACGTGATATTTGATGTCAAATAATATTTTCTATCCAGGGCTACGTCAGTCAGAAGAACGAGGGAGATAAAGTAGTTGTCTTCGAGCGTGGAGGACTCGTATTTGTCTTCAACTTTCATCCCTCAAATAGCTACCCGGATTACAGGTATATAAATTGAAGTGGAATTTCAGACGCTTGTCTTAAGCCGTTAGCTTAGAATTGTCTTGCTTCGAAACGACATAAGTATTCTAATTCCCATTTCAGAATTGGAGTCCACGTGGCAGGCAAGTATCGTATTGCACTGGACAGTGATTCCGGCGAGTTTGGGGGTGCCAGCCGATTGGATCATAATACGGATTTCTTCACGGATAACGATGGTTGGGATGGGCGGCATCATTCAATGATGGTAAGAATTGTATTACATCGGGACGCATTAATGTCGGTTATTTATAGAGTGAAAGCTAACAAAACTAAACTCCGAAATCATTATTTTCCATTTCCACAGGTTTACATACCTAGTCGTACAGCCTTCGTTCTGGCCAAAGTAGACTAAAATACAAAATAGGAACTGATGAACAAGGCCACCAGTTTCTTCTGTAGATATGGGAGCATTGAACATTCAGTAAATTAATTGAAAGTTGATACTGCACTCACATCATGCCACGATGGGTTAGCCTGACTGAAGTTTGCAAGTAATGATATAAACCAATGTATATGGCTTCTTTAGACTGTAACATAAACAGTACCATTACCTTCTAACTGAGTCAAGAATTTATTTTTGTGCAGGTCATTTCTTCCTTTCAAATTCTAATAATTTTGCTGTGCAATTGTTTTACGTCAGAAAGAGTAAATGTTTGCTTCTGTTTAGTAATCAAGGAATATTGGAATATTGGAGCGCAGTTATAAGTAATTGTTGAAGCTATATATTCTGAATAACATAATGATAAATAAAAGCATTGCCAAATAATTACAACTGCGTGCTAAAGCTGAAGAAATGTACCTGAAGTGCGAAAACACATATCAAGATAATAGGTTGCATAGGATTTATTTCCTTCCAGTATTCATGGGTTGTGCGGGCGGAGTCATTGTACTTCAGTGATGGATTGATGATCAATAGAATCAAAGTATATACATAGATTATATGTAGAAATGTTTTAGAATTTTGGCTGGATGAGAGATATTTTTATATTTCATGGATTTCGTAGAGGGTTTCAAACAGAAGGCCTGTGTGGAGATGGGGAGAATTTCGGTGAGTCGTGGTCCTCTTTCTTAGCATGAGATCCGCGTCGCTTACGAGCCCTGTTTTGCTCCATGATAGTGTCCATTTCAAGCCAGTAATACCAAGCACCTTCACCCCATTCCTGAATATCATCCTTCGCGTGTCCGGTCAATAGAATTCCCTCCCCAATATTCTTGAAAATAATGAGGCGAGGGCATTTACTGACATTGCATTGATTCCGTGCAAATCTTCGATGGATCTGATCATTGAATGGAACGCTGTACCAATTGTCTCCCAATTCCGTCATAAGCTCCTGACAGTCAAACTCTGTATCATCCATGGACACGAAGATGAACTTGAAATCACAACCATCCGCTTTCATTTTCTGTATTAAATTGAATCCGAGAAAGCGATATTAGAAATTCAGAATTCAACTTGATATGAACCAGTATCAAACAATAATTTGGAAGCATATTTTGTTTTAACGGATTACCGTCAAGTAGTAATTCATGAATTTTACGAGGACTCTAGTTTGGTAATGCATATGGGTCGCAAAGAAGAGGCAAATAAACGGAGCGTTGCTTAAGATCTTCTGTGCATCTTGAGCCACCTCAGCCTTCCAGTCCAAAAGGACTGTATCCTTAGCCGCCCACCATGCGATTTTCACTTCTTCATCTTTAGTATGATCCACTAATTCACAGAAAATAAATCTTTCATCAGAATAAATTAGTTCACCTGAATTCTTATTGTCACATTTTAAATAATGAATTAGATCACATTACTCACATTTGCGGACATAACATATAGGTAGATTTAATAATCTGGGTAGGTACCGATTGCATGGTTTACGCAAACATTTCTACAGTTGTATGGCGTTTGTTGTATTAGGTTATGCTTTATTAAGTATGTTAAATTAGGTTCGAAGGATATCTCCAAAAAACGCGAAGATCACATAGATATAGAATCGGTACCGTTACTTGAAACAGAAATTAGACCAGCACCAGTCTCAGGTTCTTACCCTCCTCTTCTTCATCTGATGGCTCGATGATAGTACTACTACTCGCATCGGGAGACGGTACACGCAAGTTGTATTCCAACCAGCTGTTGCCCGAAATCCGCCTCGAATCAAAGATAATTCCGTCCACAAATTGCCCGATTCGAGGATCATTCAGATCAAGGTTATTCTCGGGCTTCGGCCGACCCGAACGGCTGAGTTTCCTTTCCTGTTCTTGGCGTTCGCGGATTTCACGCTCCTGCTTTGCAGCAGCCTCGCTTGCAAGTCTTTCTTCTTCAAAGATCTTATCCGGATCCTTACCCTCAGCAATCAGGCTGAGTCGCCGTTTCTTCTCCCTGGCTGCGGCATCGTAGCTCAAGCGCTTGGCAGCTCCAGCGTCGAAACTAACGCGTTTAGCATTTGGGTCACGCGGATCACCATCCCAATACTCCTCCTTCTTGCTTTTTTTACGCTGCTCCTTCAAAGATTCGCCCATGGATGTTTCGCTCCCAGCCTGGGCTTTAGCGAGTTCTTCCGGCAAATTGGGAGCGGGGAGCATGTTATACTTGATTGCGAGTGCCTCCAGATTCGGGTTTATGCTATCCATTTTAATTTTTTGCTCACGCTCGATAATTTCGGTCAGTCTTTGGCTCTTGGCCCTCTTCCGCAAGCCGTCATGATGTTCCCTTTCGAAGTCGAATTTTCTCTCCTGTTCTTCAAACAAGGAAGCTCTTTCGGCGGCCGCCCTCGCTTCCCCGTACAGCTCTTGTCGCTCCTTCTCTTTCTCTTTGATGTGCTCAACGAATGTCCTTCTTCTTTCAGGTGCTTTGGGCTGATCACTTTCAGGAGTAGAGGACTGGTTCTTCTCCGCTTCCTTCGACATACGAACCTTGCTGGCCCGTGCTCTGCCTACTTCTTTGGAGCTACGCCGCTCGACACCGGACTCTTTCCGGTTGACATCATCGGAGTAACGTACTGAGCTGGCCCGTGTTCTCCCAGCGTCTCTTGATACACGCTCCTGAGCGCTGGATGGATTTTTGTCGACATCATTAGAGTAACGCACGGTGCTGGCCCGAGCTCTCCCAGCGTCTTTCGACCCACCGCGCTCGACATTGGATGGCTTTCTGTCAGTATCCTTCTTTCCGCCCGGCACTGCGCTGGACCGCCTGCGGTCTGCACTCTGTCGCCTTGATTCGTTTTGCGAGGTATCCCGCTGGTAGCTACTTCGGGAATGATCTACTGTCCGTCGTCTTTCCTGGGATTGACTGCCACGTTTCTTTTCTGCTTCGCGTTTTTCTTGCTCTAGCAAGTAGATGCTGGTCTTTACTCGTGTGTTATACTCGATCTCGTCCAGATTAGCCTTTACTTTTGCTGCAATCTTGGATCCGGCCACGAAGCTGGCTCGCTTATTGTCCTTTGAAAAAGGGTCAACATATTTTTCCTCCATCCCTAAACGAGAGTCCCCCGGAAAGTAAAGGTCATTAAGCAATGTACTACGCAACTACCATGTAAAAAATACTCCGAAAATCATGAATAGGTAGTATTACCTATTGACCCAGAAAACGTTTGTGGTTCCTCCTCTCTAAAAAAAAAACCTGACCTACGGATCAGCTAAACTGAACCAGTAATGTTGAAGGTCGACAAATGGTCAATCCAGTTTGATCCTAGACAGTTTGAAATACACATTGAAAAAATATTCGAAAATAGCTTTCTGTTGTTTGAAATAACATATTTCAAATTTCGTTCGATAATGGCTTGGCAACTGAAAAATAGCGTCGTTCATTAAAATTATACCATACATATTGTGGTACATAGCTCAATGTAAAGTGAAATAATGAAAGTTTGAGTTCAAAATATATAATACAGTACTAAGGGATATACCTACTTCAATACCATACAGGTAAGGTTTCCTTGGCTCATCCGTAATCTGGAATTGGAAAATGTGTTTTAGGTTTCATTCGTTTGCGATTTTCAATTTTGTAATGGCAGAATAGTTGATTGTGATTGTGCGGAATTTATTCTGCATACAACGTGGAATTTACTTAATATTATTCTGATATACTCTCATGTACTTTTTCGTGTACTTTCTCGGATAGCGTTTCACTAAGCAAATTGTTTTCAAAACTCGTTATCATAATGCATATAAAGTCCAACAATGTTGTTCAGGAAAGGTATCTACATAGGTATTATGTACAATAACCTCAAAGTAGAACGGGTAAATATAAGGTACATCTATATACCCCCGAAAGAAAACTGTTATTTTTTACCCATCCTTTATTTCTGACCTATGGCAGTCTAATGCTTAATCTTACTGGATTGAGTAACTAGTTAGTCACTACACTACAGCAGAGCAGAATATGTGGAATGTGGAATAGGCATTGGCTACATATAGAATATACAAATGTGCAGACTACATTAACAAATTCTTATTTCAGAAGTCTGTGTATCATATATTAAATGAAAGTTATTACAGTCTTATTAGTAGGTAACAAGTAAGTATGTAGGTATATGAATCTTATGTAATACGTGAGGACCTCATACAGATATCCAAGTACGAACTAATCAATACGAACTGCACAAGTATTGACAACGACGCAACTTATATTCTTGTCGTAATTTTATTCTCGTCTTATGTGTTACATGCACTCTAATCCTGAATAGAACTTCCCCATGTCATTACGGTTTATTGTTTTCTCCATACAAAAGTAGTAACAATATATTTAACTGCACGGACATTGTCCACGCCAAGTCAATAGTCAATTTTTGTAACTCAAATCCTTGAAATGCGGATTCAGCACTTTACCAATCAGCACCCAGCACCATGATAATCTAATTTGACTCCAAAGTACAGGAGTGATTCCTAGAGTGTTTTACTTCACGTCCATCTGACTCATGTTAATATGCAAATATGGATACACAGATAAGCAAATTTGCATAACCAACCGAAGCTTGGTAATACATATGTCAGAGCACAAGAGTACGGAATGTGTGGCACATGCTTAAATTAAAATTGCATTCTTGCATGTGACAATACTTGCCTTGGAAATGAAGGATACATTAAGACCATCAAGAACCCAGGACTTGGTTCTTGGTTTGGCGTATCGGGTCATTTCGTTTATAACAATTTCTTTAAACCCATGTGTCCTTGTGGATGGCTGACTAGTATGTTTATCGAATTGAAGACATTTCCTGATTTATAGAGCATTTATATTTTGTACGCGGAGAATAGTAAATTTTCCTAACAAGTAAAGCATGGGTCACCGTACTGCTACGGAAACCTCGTTCTGGTTGCCATTTGAAGTCAAATAGAGCAGCAACCCAAGACGTTTTGTCGAAACGTCCTAAAAGTGAATATTAGTTGATAATTTGTTTAGAAAATTGCTATGCTGTCACCGGAAATTCTTGAAACCGAAAGTATCGAGCTAAGACATTGTACAGTGGAAAAGGTTTGCTGACGGAATCATAATTTCAACTTTGCTACCTTTCTCTGTCTGCTTGTTGTGAAGTCCATAAGTATTTGATTCGTCTGAGGTTCAGAGTACAAAACTTAGTTAAGCTTTTTCTAGTATTTTAACCATGCTTGCTGTTTTACAAAAGCTAATAAAAATTCAGAATCCGACTC
>JAQFYT010003173.1:0-11256 GCA_034694925.1 Ceratophysella denticulata
GCAACACATATTACCATTTTTAAGCAAATAGCTAATTCCATTAACCTTACAGTCCCTATGAATATTTTATAGATACAATCCTTCCTGATAAAATCACTTAATTTGCCACCGGTAATCACTGCTGGGAATTTCTTCATCCTCAACCGCCATCTGATAACTTCGGTAAGTGAAGGGTTATTTCAACATTGAGATAACTTTTGTAGTTGAAAATAGCGACCATTATAATTTTTATTTATTGAAGCTGGTCGGAGCAATCTTGACGTACATCTTCGTTCTTCTTCAATTCCGCGTTGGGGATGTTAAAAATGCCTAAGTCAGTAGCCAGTTGAAATCCACAAGCCCAACATAATTAATTTGGTTTCAGTACTGTAGTTCGTACCATACAAGACACGTTCTAGTTTGAATAAAATTAGTTTGAAAAGTTAGGCGCTCCATCAAGTATTTTCTGACCTAATCATATTCCATTTTGCAAAATATTAAAACCGATTTATTTAATTGAATCAGTGTCCTATCATCAGATTTATCAGGGAAGACATTTGATTCATTTGTCACCTGTTAAGAAAATTAAATATTGATTGTTTCTTCCTTTATCGGACTATTTCATATGCATACTATGTATTATGCAACCTGCAAGGCGGGAGCATACATACCTATATATAAGGCCGAATCCCTTACCCGCCGTATCAGCCTGTAAAGCCTAATCCTAAACAGCCAACAACCTGATAAGCCAAAACCTAAATAACCATTCCCATTGAGTTAAAGAGCCAGCGACCTAAACAGCCAATAATTTGACTTAAGTAGCCAAAATCTCAACTATACTTAGGGCTCAGTCCCCACAACAAATTATTACAATTATACAATTATTACAAATGGATAGTTATGTACACAGATAGCATCTTAAACTTTTACCTACTTGCTTGCCGTACGATAAATAAGATAATTAATAATAAAATGAACTATAGTTGACAAATAAGTTAGGTTCTAAATAGTGTAAATATTGATTGTTACAGGATCACTTTGTTCATTAGCTGAAATTGTTAAAAGCCAAAGTGTTGTTTCGATTAATGAAATTAAGAACAATATATCCTTAGATTGACAAAGAATCAACTTGAGTAAGTATGTGCAAGTCTTTATCTATCTTATTCAATATACAAGCGGTCAGCCAGCGGTCGTAATTTCAGCGTCACTCTTGCCTGACGCAACCAGTTGAATCAAGCAAAGAATCCTCAAACTGGAACATCATGGATATGTACCCGAATTCGGAATCGGACGAAGTTCCGAAAAAGAAAATTACGAATTTTGACAAGGCTGTAAAACGAAGCGGAAGCAGTGTCATATTCTTGGCCCAATTAATGGGTTTCTGTCCCTTCTCATCGGATTCCAAGAACAGATTTGGGTTGAAGTTTATGAGCGTACCTTTCTTTATGTTCATCTTCCAAACACTTACGGGACTGGGATGGTGGCTTTATTTCATATCCAAAGGCACAAAAACTACTTCAATATTTGGTACGAATCAAACTGGAACGGACACAGTGAGCCATGTCATCAGCGGACTTTTCACCATTGTTAGTCAAATATCCAACCGAATCCTGACACTTCTTCACGCAAAAGATATCATCTGCTTTACTGGAAAACTGTTGACCATTTATGAAGATGTTTACGAATCTGGGACGGAAGGCTCAAAGTCACGCTTTGTGCAAAAACTGGGAAGGAATGCATGGAAAATGAACTTGGTAACCTTGATCTTGCTTCCGATAACAATCATGAATCTATACGGATATTGGTATTATCTTACTGCAAACACAAATGTTTTTGTAGTTTTACCACCCAATGAAATCCCAATTTTCGTGGTTTCCTTTCTAACATCGAATCTTAATTCACTTCTGACGATAAGCAAAGCCTTGCTCTTCGTTCATTCCTTGGATTTGATCTCAGTTGGATTTTCGGAATTAAATTATAAGGCACCGAGAGAAGTCTTTCTGAAACAATACGGTTCATTGGAAGGTCTGGTCTGTAATTTTAACTCAATGTTCTCACTCGAGCTCACGATTACAACGTTAGCCATTGGAGTTTTCTTCGTGAATTCTCTCTACACGGGATGCGTGGATGTCAAATACCAGGTCGTGAGGAATTTGATGATGCCGATCGAAGAGGTCACTGTTCATGGATTGGCTATATTTCTGCTATGCAGCTCCGGGATACATATTACACTCCAGGTAATTCTTTAGAGCGACCTAAGATTATATACGGACCGATACATGTATGCTTATCTACTACATAGGCTCGAAATGCTGCATTACGATACCATGAAGAGCAAGTGTCCAGAAAGGGCTTGGATTGGCAACAAGCGGTCGAAGTAAAATTGTAATCTAAATGATTTTAAAAATGTATTTTTCGAATTTTAAAGCTAATTGAATTTGTACTGGTTTATTACAGTTACAATCTTTTCTAACAAAAGCTGTGAATTTTCCGCCTGTAATTACTGCTGGAAATTTCTTCACGCTAAACCGAAAACTAATAACTTCGGTAAGTTTGAATGATATTTCAAGCAAGACTACCTACCCGAGTTTGCAATGAATGGCTAATGAAATGCTAATAATAAAATGGTTATGGATGAATTGCAGCTTCTGAGTGCAGTTCTGACCTACATCTTTGTACTGCTTCAATTTCGGGTGGGAGAAGATCCTTATGGGGACGAATAGTTGTGTGCGTTGCACCGGATTTTAAAAGTTTCAATTTGACATGACAATGCCCGTCAGCCATGCTGCACTCGTGAACAGTCATACATCATCTCTGGCTTCTGCGTAAATACACCATAAACTTGCCCAATGCTCCTAATAAAATAGTTCATGCAGTTGAGCAAACTGATTAATTAAGTAATTTAATGCATAGATTATCTTCACAGTTCATTTTAATCTAATCTCCTAAACCAAGTGTGTTATCATGTTATATTAGCACAAACATGTCGGCTCTTCACCAATACTTCAAAGCTTGATTGTTTAATCATTGAAAGTGTTTCTATATTAATTAGTCAATTATTTTTAATCAATTATTCAATTATTCAGGGTATTAGTCAATTATTCAGGCTTATTGTCATATACAATTAGCTACAAATAGGGAATTTGCAACCGTTTGAAAAACAGGTAAAACTTACACTTACAATAGAATGACATTGACTTGAATCAACGCCTAGACAGAGAACAATTGCGACCAAGCTACTCCATTTTGTAATTTATTAGTAACACCGGTACAATTAGGGCAATATTTGAACGGGTAATGAAATTAAACATAGATTAGGTACATCTCACCAAACAATTGAGCACGAGGAATTACGCGTGTGTCGCATTCATTAAGGTCACATTCACACTCAGGTTCGGGGTTGGAACAAGTTTTTCAGAGGGTTTACAGGTTTTTAAAAAAATGAATTTCAAAGTAAGCCCAGTTTGGAATACCGTGTATCCAAATCTTAAAGTAATGGCAAGGAAGGAAATTATTACAAATTTTGACCAAGTGATCAAACGAAGCGGGAGTACTACATTATTCCTGGCACAGCTCATGGGCTTCTGTCCCTTTTCCGTGGATTCCAAGAATAAATTACATTTTAAGTTAATCAGTATACCATTTGCCCTATTTGCATTCCAGACCCTTCTTGTTTTCTGGACATTCGTGTATTTTTCCACTCAAGTCGGAGATTTACGTGAGCTTCTCAACTTCTCTCCAACCGGAACCGATATGTTTAGTCAGTCTCTCAGTGTAATCTTTACCATTTTGTCACAAATCTCGGATCGAATTCTGACCTTCCTGCACAGAGATCGTATTCTTACCTCCAATGTAAAATTACTGACGGTTTACAAGGATATCTATGAATCTGGTACGGCGAAGACCCAAGCCCGGTTCGAGCAGAAGTTAAGCACAATGAAATGGAAAATGAATTTGGTCGGCTTTGGTATATTTCTGACAACGATTTACATAGTGTACACATCCTTTCAGTACTTTACTACGAAGACAAGGGTATTTCAAATGTTGTCAATCGAGCAAGCCACGGTGTTTGTTGTCACATTTATAATATCAAATCTTCATGGAATTTTGTTAATTATCAAAGCCTTGCTCCTTGTCCATTCCATGGACTTCATTTCAATCGGGTTTTCAGAATTGAATCCAAATACACCAAGGAGAGTATTTCTCAAACAGTACGCTGCTTTGGAAGAGCTTATTAGAATTTATAATTCAACGTTTTCACTGGATCTGACCATCATGACCTTGGCATTGGGAGCTTTCTTCGTCAATGCAATTTACTCGGGATGCGTGGTGCTGAAGTATCAGGATCGAGAGGGTTTGCTGATTCGTATAATCGAATCTGTGGTTCATGGAACGGCAATATTTTTACTCTGTAGCTCTGCAACGCAAATAACACTGAAGGTAAGCCTATAGTGGACTACATAAAGTCATCTACAGAATCTTGCATATTGCAAATGATTTTAGGTATGTATTGTTAATATTGGTCCCAAACAGGCACAGAGGGCAGCGTTAAGATTTCACGACGAGCAAATTTCACGAAAAATTCAGGATGATCTACACGGGACCGAGGTTATTCTAATCAGTTTTAAATATACACATTCCTACAAAATTTTAACCTTACCTTAATTACATATAATTATCTAACTATGTAATCGCAATTTGTATTGAATAGCTACAATCCTTCCTTATCAAAGCAATCGAATTGCCACCTGTAATAACTGCCGGGAACTTCTTCACCCTAAATCGCCATTTGATCACTTCCGTAAGTTGGAAAAGACCTGAATTACGTTTAATAAGATAAAGATAGCCAAACGACTCTCAGCGATCGTTCATTCATCAGTAGTCATTATCACGACATCAAGAGTCATTTAACGTTTCTTCTGATTTAAAGCTGCTCGGTGCAATCTTGACGTATATCTTCGTCCTCCTTCAATTCCGTGTGGGAGATGCAAAATCAGCCTGACTTCCACGTTGAAGTCTCGGATATTCTGATTACTACATAGCTATTTCAGCAGATGCGCCGTACACGGAAAATGTATATTCAAATTTTAATTACTTCAATGTTTATTTATGTGATTTGACCATTCAAATAAAGATTTTTAATTAATTTAGGTTTAAAATTACGACACGATATCCTATACATTAAGTATTGGCAGTTTGT
Source organism: Ceratophysella denticulata (assembly GCA_034694925.1). NCBI lineage: Eukaryota > Metazoa > Arthropoda > Collembola > Poduromorpha > Hypogastruridae > Ceratophysella > Ceratophysella denticulata. The sequence goes on from JAQFYT010003173.1 coordinate 5,180, forward strand.
TTAGGACAACCGGTATTAACAGCTTTAATTTATTAGGATTCCCAAATGCAGGACGAAAATGTTTCACCATAATATTTTTGTTTTTAGTGCCGGTTAAACTTTATAAAGTAATATTAAATAAATATAATGTACATCTTTTATATTTAAATTATTCCAACTTCCACAAATAAATGTACATCTAGTTTGAACAGTTCCTTCAGAAGTGGATATATTAACGTGCAATAAAAAAAATAGAATCTGCAACACAAGAAGACTTTTGCAATAAGTCTGCATGGCAGTAAATTTGATTTTAGTCAGGTTATGTTAGGTTAAAAGGTTGGCGGACGAGATTGATCCATTCTATAGGTTGGGTTAGGTTTTTGAAATATCCGCATGAGCAACAACTAACCTAACCTAGACCAATTTTACTTATTGCATCATTCCATTTCTTATTGCACAAGTTTTATTTTTCATTGCAGATTCTATTTTTTCATTGCATCGAAAAATGCCAACCGTTAACTTTTACCTTTATATCACTTCGAAATATTCACCAATCTAAGACAAAGGATTAGCATTAATTAACTTACATAATTAATTGCAAGTGGGAGAAGCAAAATGGATCCGATTAAATGGGTGGTCTGATTGCGGTGAGCTAGTAAGGTTTGGAATGTGCCATCCTATGTGTCAGGGAGCGGCTATTTCCATTACCTGAAACACTCCCTCCCTTGTAACATACATACATACATAATTAATCAGCTTGTTCAACTGCATGACCTATTTTAGTTGGAGCATTCGATAAGACTGCGACCGTTTAAAAGTCTTACAATCAATTGCTATATGGATTTACGCTGAAGCCAAAAAAAGATATGTGTTCAGAATTTGCTCCCAGGACGAGTGAATGGATGACTGACGGTCGCGGTCATGTTAAATATACCAGTAAAATCCGGGTGACATTTAATCTACGCCTTCAAAATGAACGAAATTACCCCTCAAAATATAAAATTCTCCGCTGACAGAATTTACACCTTTCTCGGGATTAAAATACTCTCCGTTTGACAGAAACCCCTTTCCCGTTCAATTCGAATGATAGGTACTACCAAATTCATATTCCAGTGGCGTAATATTTGACTCCGTATTGTATTAGGTATTGTTACAACTATTGAATTATACTAATGTCGCGTTATTACTTATATGTAACTTGTTATGTAATTTAGCGACTGAAAGCCTTGATAAAAATTTGATAAAATTTTAATAAAATTAACATTTCGCACCACCCCGTACTCATAATTTTGTAAAACACATTTTATGCTCCTTAGAGCCCTCTTTATCTTTGTAATCAATCAAACTCTCGTCTTGAGCATGGTTCAGAAGCCATGTCTCAAGTCACTATTCTCTTGAAAGTCACAGCAGCAGCCTCTCAGGTGCTGTAGGGCAAACGCCCACATTTTAATTTTAATTTTCATCAATTCGGCTTTCTCAATAAAAGGGGAAAAAGTAGTTAATTTTGTTGTTTCTCCGCCCCAAATTATTCAGCAAAGTGTCAGGTCAGTTTTACTAAGTAAGGTTAAACTGATCGCGAACAAACTCTAAGCCTAAAATGCAAAAATACTATATTTTTTGGTTTTGGGCTTGTCAAACTTGTCAAAATTTGCTAAATAATATTATATAAATGAAGCTGTTAAAAGTTGTGAGTGACTTCTGACTTTGCACTTTCCATGATCAATATCGTTGCGAATCTTCTGTGGCGTCCTTTGACACGCGATGGAGCACACGCCTCATAAAACAAACACAATATTCCTATTCAATACCCAGATGAGCACGATGCAATGATGGGCGGGTTCAACTAAAACTCTTTAATGAAATTGTTATACTGTACATCATCTAATTCGAACGTCGAACTGCATATATTTTTCTTACTAAGACTGGAGGTTGACGTTGGAGCTAACAGCTGAGACACATTAATGTTACCGGTGAAGCTTTTTTCTGACACAACTCACGTTAAAACAGAACGTCCGAGTATGGAGTCCAAAAATGTGATTTGGGCAGTTGAAATAGACCAAGTTTCGAAAAAGGAAAAGCTTACTGAAACCGACACTCAGTTGGAAGCCCTGCTTAAGCGATGTGGTCAATCTGTGGTTTTATCCGCTCAAATCATGGGATTCTGTCCATTTTGCGTTGATTCAAAGAACAGGTTTAGTTTCAAATGGCTCAGTTATCCTGTGCTTATGGTCGCTCTCCACACTCTTGTGGCTACATGGTTTTCAATCGAATTCCTCGTGAGTACAACCGGAGTTCGGAACGTTTTGGGCCCTGGTATTCCGGATACAGACAAGCTTGGACATCTTTTCAATGGAATTGTCACTTTCTTCGGACAGCTATTCATACGACTGATTGCAATTATTCACAACGGAGAAATCATAACATTTTGGGATCAGCTACAGACTACTTTTCGGGAAATTTACGACGCTGGATCCGAAGTGTCCAAAGCACAAATCGATATGAAATTACGTCGTAAAACGAGGCAAATGGATCTCACCGCTATTATCGTACTCTTAATTGGGATTCTAAATGCATATGGCTACGTTGAATATGGATTCAAGAAAGGAAGCGTCACACTGCATATTCATACCGAGAATTTGATACTGTTCACTGTTGGCTTTATGGTTTGGAACCTGCACGCTCTACTCATTATAACAGAAGCGATTCAATATGTCCACACGATGGACTTGATTGCCCTTGGATTCTCGGGTCTCTCATTCGACTCAAAAGCGTCAAGAAATGTTTTTCTAAAACAGTTTCAAAACTTGGATGACATTGCTGCTGTCTTCAATTCGAGATATGGCACTAAACTGACCGTTACAATGCTGTCGCTCGGTGTTTTCGCCATTAATTCCTTATACACAGCGTTCATAGATCTAACGTATGACCTACCCGTTTCGGACGGAAAAGGAATGTGGTGCATGTATTCTGCTACTGAATTTTCCGTTCATGGATTAGGAATATTTCTGCTTTGTAGCTCGGCCACACAGATCACAATTCAGGTGTACAGTATATTTGATTAAAGTTGCATAACCTGCTGGATTAAAATTCAGCATGAATCATGTAATTGTCGCTGTTTTTCGTCGCCGTTATGTTTTTAACGTTCCGAATTAACTGGGTTTTATTTATAATTTCAAAGGCCCAGAAAATTGCGGTGCGATTTCATTCCGAAGAAATAACTAATGAAGTTCTTAATTCTAAAGATTTGAGTCGGGTTGGTGTACTATTATATCTGTGCATACGCATTTACACTACCTGCTAAAATTCGAATGTGAATATTTCGTGTATTTTTACAGATGCAATCGTTCCTAACAAAAGCAATTACTTTACCACCGGTAATCAGTCCAGGAAATTATTTCACATTGAACCGGAAACTGCTGACATCGGTAAGTCAGTTATTCAGTTAGCTTATCATCCGCAATGTAAAGACATTTTTGCGTTAACAAAAATACCGAAAGCCGAAGGTAATTTCTCCAATGCTAATCTGCGAATCTCATTCTAGTCGTGTTAGGTTATGTTTTCTTAATCGTGCCGAAGCCGATACCTTATTTCATCGCCTTTGTGATGTGAATCCATTCCGGTTAACCTAACCCAACCCGACTTGAGGGCAAATTAGCCACGGATGGTATTTCCTTTGACGCGAATATTACAAGCTAAACATGACTACAAACGCCAAAGCCAAACCTACTAATTTTCGTAATAATAGTTATACAATTTGAATACTTTTTAGCTAATCGGCGCAATGCTAACTTATATATTCGTGCTGGTCCAATTCCGGGTTGGTGAAGATAAATACCGCCGAACCTACCTCTCCCGAGAACATTGAACGACGAATTGACATACAGATTGAGAAATAATTGCTTATTTGCCTCGTGTAGAGCAATAACCTTGTCAAAATTTGGATTTATTGTCTGGTATTGTAATTGTAATATATTTTAGCTCAATAAATATTAGAATATTAGTTTTGAGCAACAACGATCTCGGCATTTAGTTTGAGAATGATACTGGAATTCCAGGAGTTTATCGTTAGACGGTGATTATATCCATATTGATCAACCCGGGCCGTGCAATACCGTTGAAAACAGTACGCCGTATCATTCTCGCAGGTCGGAATACGTTGTTTTCCACAATACCACTACACCGCATGAGCGATTCATCAACGAGCGAAATCCTTGCATACCGTCTCTGCTGGAGACCTTCCATCATCAAGTCACACAAGTGCGTGTTTTGTGAGCCCAAGAAGTTGACTGAATTCGCCATCATAATTTCCGAATTTCCAACCATGTTTTGGTTAATGCTTCTCGACCAAAGATTCAACGTAATATCTTTCAATCGTGGAAAGCCTTGGAAGATTTTCTCCATATTGCACTGAGGGAGAGACATCCCACTTAATTCCAGTTTCTCCAAGGCATTCAGTTGCAGTGCCGGAAAATTCCGTGTATCGAAACCCGCTCCACCCCGCTTATGGTTACTTAGGGCCAGGAGTTGATTTTGAATCGGAATATGACTGCGGACCATTGAAATGCGTAGAGTTTGCAACGAATGTGCTTGTCCGAGGATATTCCAATCGAAACAGTCCGTTTCAAGAATCCTTGTATCAGTCTTGTTAAAAGGGATCCCAGGCATATTCGACCAATTGATGCAAACCAAGTCCAAGTGACGGAGCGTGGGTGCGCTTCTCTCCAAAACCGTTTGATAGAACTGCCAATGCACTAGACCCAAATTGCATTTGAACTCCACCAACTCATCCTGAGCATCCAGAAATCGCCTCCATTCTTGAAGTTCCTCTGTGGTAAGCGTTAGTATATGAAGGTCCAGCTTGCGAAGTCGCAGAGAATTCTGTGTCCATGGATACTCAAGTACTCCTAACGGTACTGCACCGATTACTCGGCAGTCGAACCCGTTTCTTCGCTTGGTGGCTGGCTGAAACTTCAATTGAATTCGGACTGTAAGCTCTTTTAGATCCTCCTTGAGTTTCAAGCTTTGTAGTAAATTTCTTGCAAGATTGTTGAAGGGTTTATTATCAGTCTCGCGAAGATCGAATGTGGTCCCAGTGACGCTCAGGTAGTTCAAGAAATTACATCCTGGAAAGATTTTTCCGACGAGAATTCCTGGAGCGCAATTTTCGTCCAATTCGATGACCAATTTACGAAGAGCGTGCGGAGCCTTGAGCCAGGTATTTGGTTCCATGTTTGCTAATGGGTGATTACGAATCTTTTTTAATGTAAGCCCTTTCAGGTACACCACTTGGTCATAGCTCAAATTGCTGTGATTTGGCAGGAGGTCTGGTCAAATAAAGTTTCAAATGGGATTAATTAATCAAATAAATCGCCTGAGCATGAGGTAATGCAATAGGTATATCGAAAACGCATACCCTGAGATCTGGAGCTTCGGTTGAAGTTAAAGATGGAACTGGGGGAAGTTAAAATTGGAGAGCGGCGAGGACACCTATACCACCAAGGCTGATGGACGTCACCAGACAAAATTGCATGGATACCCACGGACTGCTCAATATCGCTTCTGAATTCCTTGCAGACGAGGCGTAGCGTCTTGTGATCCTTGGGTCTCAAGAAATTCCAAATGTTGATTCTTATCTAATTAGGCATATATCATGTTAGAATTTAGTTATAACAATGAGAATATTCTAAACGGATATATATTGTTGACTGTTGCGGTAGGTAATTCACCTCAGATGGGATATCAACGAGTGAGTGTGCAGTGTTTTGCGTTGATACAAGGGCCTGAACTTGTCCATTAGGATGAGCTTGAATTCCCGGCTGCATAACTGGTACAGGGACATTTTGTGACTGGGAACCGGTATGGCTTTGTGCTTGCTTGTCGGGTTGATGAGCTTGAATTCCCGATTGCATAACTGGTACAGGGACATTTTGGGACTGGGAACCGGTATTATGGCTTTGGGCTTGCTTGTCGGGTTGATGAGCTTGAATTCCCGATTGCATAACTGGTACAGGGACATTTTGCGACTGGGAACCGGTATTATGGCTTTGGGCTTGCTTGTCGGGTTGATGAGCTTGAATTCCCGATTGCATAACTGGTAC
>JAQFYT010003174.1:0-11250 GCA_034694925.1 Ceratophysella denticulata
CCGTGAGACTGATCCAGTCCCGTAGGCTAAAAATCGGCTGATGACACTACCCTACTACGCGCGGGGGCCAAACAAACTCAAATTACCCTGTAAATATCCTATCCAACTCGCCCAGTATCTATTGATCCGGATAGTATTGTAATTACAATGCTGTATATAGGTAATTATTCCACTGGAGGGCAGCGAAGCTCGTGTTGAATATATTCCAGTCGGCATCCAGAGCTATAACTGGACGGTGTGCTATTTTTTAAGTAAAGTATGTTGACCCATATTAGGAAGTATTCATTACTTTTTTGTATGGATAAATAGCAATTTTACTCGCAGCTCAGATAGCAATGACACGGACACCGGAAAGAAATTTGGAACTCCGAATTATAAACTATAAATACAAAGACACGGAAATAAGGATTTTACAATTTTTTTTACAATTTAAATACATAAATTACAATTACAGGTGTTTTATTTTGTCTTAATCCACGAAAAAAAGACGATGTGAAAGTATGTTTCTTGAGGGAAAAGACTCTTTGAGTGATGTAAGGGCTTGAGACAACGGAACGGGACTATTTAGTTCTTTTGCTTAATGATTTGTCAAGAAGCGATATTTTATTGATGGACATTCAAATATATTTCTTATAGCTCAAGAAAAAACGAGTCGTTCGTCGATGGAACCATAATAAATTTATAGCATTAATCTGATGTTATTTAATGGTTGTTTTGTTGCGGATGGATGTATTGAGACTTGGTTTAGGCAGCGGCTTCAACTTCTGAAGCACCCTTATCCTTGGCTTTGGACCACTCCGGCTTAGCATCCTTCTTCTTCTCCTTCTCCTCTTCTTCCAACTCAAACTCCTTCTTCTTCACTTGTTTCAGTTGGTTACGGAAGTTGAATTCAGCGGCTTTCTTCTGTAGTTTCGCAAATTTAGTCTCGTATTTGGATACTTTCTTCAAAGCTGGCTTAACGCTGTACAAGAAAAACAACCAGCAATTTAACACTAAGCTCCTCGGTATCACCCAAAACGCCCAAAAATCATCTTTCGAGGGCTGTTTCGGATATCCATGAGTACGAGTTATAAGCTTATCTGCTTAATACAAAGATCAACAATGCTTGTGTTGATCGACCCACAAAATATGGTTTTTGCGCGTCTTGGTGGTCGGATTTACACGTGCTCTCAACAGGTATATTGCATGGGAGTACGCATGCGCCAGGACTGCACGAATGGACGCTCAAAATTTCTACCAATTTAATATCAGGGTCAATTCTTATGGAAAGCGCAGATACAAATATTTGTATTAACTAAAATATTTAACCGTTAGTTATCACTTACAATTTGCCTCTCAGGTCATTCACAAGGATATTGAGTTCGTTGATCTGAAACACAGTTCCAAACTCATATTAGATATTTCAGAATTGATGGGATAAATGAAATTCACAAAAATTCATGATCGTAAGAAAGCCAAAAAGGTAGCATATTTTGAAGTCACAATATACAATACGATACGTTTCTTTTGAATGACAGTGACGTAAAACGCAGTGCGAATTCTAATAGGTAAATAATTGTAGGTTCGACTTTCAATTCCATGGATTTACCTAAATGGATTTCTTACGAAGAATTTCACACATACAGTCGAGCAAAAAGGAGACAATTAAGCAAACTACCTATTTCAAGCAAGAATATGGTACAATATTAAAATACCTTTAAACAAACTCACATCAAATCCACTGCACCACACCATATTTAATTCCACATACCTATTAGTTGTGATAAATGGTAAGGTCATGGGCGCAATAAGATAAAGTACACGGGAAACCAACAAGGACCAATACAAACACAAGTGTCATGCAACATGCTCATAATTATGCAACTAATTAAAATGGACAACGTGTTGACCAAATGGAGTTTCCATTTCATAGGAAACCTTCTTGTCCATTTCTGGATTTTGAAGTCAATACGCTTTACGAAGTATGAGCTAACAACCATTAATGATAATGCCATCCGTGTACACAGTTAACGACTAAAATTTAAATTTAGGAGTAGACGAGTACGTAAATAAATTATGAAACCATTCAGTTGGTTCTAATTCTATACCAATAAGTAGAAACTACACAACTAGTTAATTCTCACATTCTATGCTACAAATTCTAAAGCATGGATTAGACGGGGACGGAATTGTAGTTCTGCTTCCCATACGTTCTAACTTTCTATGTATGCAGTATTTTCATGTACTGTACTTTGTGGACATGGACTTGAAGCTGACAAGAAAATACAGACTAGACGAAGCGAACAAGTTAATTTTGTTCGTACATGGTAGTTTTCAACTTAAAAGACTCAAAAGCGCTTTGAATGGAGCTGAATTCAATTCTCATAAACAAATGAGAAATAAATTATACAGTGAAAACTCAAATGAAAGCAGTATTTATAAGAAAGAAATAATAAAATCAGATCAACGTACAAGTAAAACCTGGCCCAGCCCAGAAGCGTTTTTTTATTAAAGGTTTTTTCATAAGGAATCAGTTGTAAATTGCATTAACAGAGGACGCCTCTAGCAAACTGAACTGAGCTCTTTGTTTTATTTGTATGTTGTAATCAACTAATAAGGTGGAGTCTGAATTCTCAGCTACACAAGTAGAATTAGACAAAAATTTTAAAAAAGTCGGCAAATGAAGTATTCAAAAAAGTGAATTAGTTACAATCTAATAGGCTAGCTTTTGCAGGGAGTTTTTCTTGAATCAGAAAATATACCAATAGAAAATTTTCTTATTTTTTTCAAACAAAAAATATCCAAGGAATTGGAATATGACCACAAATCCGCAATAAATGATATAGCATACACGACTTGGAGTGTAAAACAAAAATATAGGCCTTCTTTTTCTTTTTGCAAAATAATCTCAATATGTTTAGAACTTTTACGAGGAAAGGGCAAGAGTACAGGAATTTTAGACAAGTCACAGTAAAGAGGTTTGAACGTAATTGTGGGATATTGGGGTATTGACATGTAAGAGTCATGTACCACGGCCACCACGTTGGCCTTGTACATAGCTCGTACATGGGGTATTGGATATTCATATCCGAAAATTTCCAGGTACAAATGCTAGCCTATTAGAATCTTCAGTGTAATTGACTGGTGAACACATAAAAAAGAAAAGGATTGAGCACAGATTGACAGAACAATTAGGGTATTTTGTGCACATATAAATCTTAAACTCAGAGTCCATCCTAATATTATAGAATATACTATGATATACTGTGCGCGACAAATTAGCAAAATTTAACTTACGGTGAAACAACAACCTTATAACTATGCGCAAGTATTAACATTAAGATGTTTTAAACAAGTTTAGGCATTTTGGCAACATTTTAAAGCATATCTGTTTTGTATCGCTTGCTTGGATCTTGTCAAATATTCAATTATGAATAATATCTAGCACTAAAAGTGGGCTAGTGCGGTATTTGAAACTATGCTAGTTATATGTAGTTATCCGTTTATTGTGCTTTGACTGTAGTTTGTGTCAGCGGAAGCCAAACATTTTGCTAAATCGTGATAATCATTGTACCTATATGTGAACTGCTAACTGATTTACTTCAAGAAACACTATGTAAGCTGATATTAAAAACACGGAACTCCGCTGAGGCAGATTTGAGAGCCAAGTTGACAGTTCATTGAAACTTGAATTATTCATGATATTCAAAATTCTCAAACCTGAAGTTCAATGATATTCAAGCCAAAAGCGAGTTGACCTAGCTCGCTTGAGTTTCTGAAATTGCAACAGATAACACGAATCTGAACAGGATTAGCTGTATTTTGTTTTAAATAAATACAGAAAACTAGACGGACAGTATTAGAAAACAAGGCCGCAGCATATTTTTGAACAAAAAAGTGCAAGAATAGAAGAACAAGCCACCATTAATAGACGCTATTAATTGAGCGTGTTTGACAAAAAAGGCCTACATTTTATGGCAATTGGCAGTAATCCTAAAAGCTTTATAGCGGGTTTATGGACGTGTACTTGAGCTTCTGAACTCGTTTTAGTAATTTTCCGAGTGACAACTACCTAAATATAATAAAACATTTCGGCTCTAGTTGACAGGAAGTACCTCGTAATCTCTCTTTTTCACTTCATATTCCAAATCCCATTTCTGTGACTCACAAAGCACAAGACGGTCATGATACTGTGAGAGAATCTCTTTAAGACGTTCTAGAATACAATAATTTGGTTCACATCAAAAAGAAATATTATAATTTTACGATATAATAGGGTAATTTGACAAATTCTGAAATTTATAGCATTTTCTCCCTGCATAAACTGCCCTTTGTGCTAACTACTTGTAGCAAAAATTAAAATAGAATTCAGTTCAAAAATGAAAAAAAAACAAGGTTTGGATGGAATACACAGCAACGCCATCTGTGTTGTATTAACCGACTGGCGTATAGGATTTTAGTGACGCTTTACATTGGCAAATTAGGATATGGATGAGTATAGAACAGAAATGTAGGAAAGAAGTTAAAGAAAAAACAGCCTACATCTGCTGAGCTTTGCTCACATGACCTTTTAAAGAAAACCCAATCTATTTCTGATTTGGACAAAACACAGTTTTTGTGTCATGTTTTTCTTTTTGACGTTGGTCTTTACCTCCAAATCTTTGACTTTGTTCTGCCATTCAAGATCATACTTAAGTGTTTCTAGTTGTCCTATTTTTGAATGGTACTCCTTACAAATCGTCTGCAACTCCGCTGCATTGTATTCAAAACATTGATACCATTATAATCATAAATAATAATATAGAAGTTACTTGCAAAAGTATTCAAATACTAAGGTTTACGATTTTTTGCTACTTCTTTCGGATGGTTTAAGGTGGTTCTGGGTCCTGACGCCGAGGGTACCAGCGCAGATAAATGTGTATGGGTCACACTTAATAAAATACCTTACTTACACCTGATTTCGACAAGCAATTTAATCTGGGTTGATGTCATTTGGTTAGACTAGTCTAGTTTGTCTAATGTTAGGTTAGGTTTAGCTGTTCACAAGTACGATCACTGGCTGAAGTGCTAATATTAGTCGTGGTCATGGCTGTAACATTTATAGGCACTGGGTCCCTCGGCGTCAGGACAAAGATTCGCTTTAATGGACCAGATTTTCTGGTTTGTCAATTAAATTGGGCAAAACTAAATGCTTTTCTTATATATTTAAAGAAAATGAATATAAAAGTAGATACTCAAAGCGATAAGAACGGTGGCCAGAAAAGTTAAAAAAAAATTGAAAGTAACAAAAGGTTGAGATAGGATGTGGACAAGAAATATTGAATGATGCGAAATAATGCTTTGAAATTTCGAAATTGTATTCTAAATTGAAACAAATATCAAATGCATATAAATAAAGGCATATAAATAAGTACAGGTACAATATAGGTAGGTGAATAGGTAATGTTATATAAAACCGGTGGCATTGGCATGCAAGAGTACCTGCCAAGAAGCCCGATTTTGCAATTTGCTATGTCGACAAATGTTGAGTTGACGTCATATACTCTCTAATAAAACTTTAAAGTACATCAGACGCTTCCATGTAATAGTTTTTATGTAGATTCACCCTGTACCGTATTCTCCGAAAGCAAACGTACAGACTATAAATATAAACATATCCGCAATAAATTATATTGTGAAAATCTGAACTGCCCTTCGTTTGGTGCATTCCAAACGAAAATATATTAATGTTAAAAGGAGGTTTTATGTACCCCCTGTACATTCAAAAACCTGTAACAGTAAATAGGCATAATATAGTTCTGCAATTCGAATAATAGAGAAGATTGGAGAGGACAAAAGGGGTCAAGATGCAATAAGACATATCCTATCAAAATGCATTGGTTTCGAACCATGCAATAGAAACCGTCAAAAAATTTATTTTTTTTTGTCGGCTGAATACTTCAAGGTCTTTCACTTTAACCAAATATTCCAAATCATACTTGGCCTCTTCCAGTTTGGCTATCCGGTCATTGTGTCCAGCAATGGTGCTCTTGAGTGTGTCTAGTTTTGGTGTGTTAGAGATACAGAAGATACATCATTTACGCAAATATTTTCGTGTGTCAAAAGTATACGTATGAATGAGATTTCATTATACAGAAGAGCGATCTACGCGGGGAGAAAGTCAACTTTCTCCGCATTGTAAATGTCGTCATTCTTACATACTTACTAATATCTGTACACTACCGTTTCTGGTTTTAGTAGGTTCAGGGATCGAAGCGTCTCTAATAACTCTTTCAAATATTATTTGTCAGTGATCACTCAAAACAAAAGTGCTTGAATAGAAAAAATATGTAGTCTACTTTAAGAATTTTATAAAAACTTGTGTGTCGTTGATTGATTCAAAATAACCTCACACTGTGCGTCATTCCTTATTACTTTAAGCAGCATAAAAACATATTATTATGGTGACCAAGTATGGTATTAGCGATACAGAACGGTTAAGTGAACAGATCACAGATTTTTGAAAATTAAAGTTAGCAGCGCTCTTTCAAAGACCCATTTGTTTATAATTTGCTTAAGATTTTGTAATTTCGATTTGCATTCAATACGCCAATTTTTAATCAATCACCTTTCACGGTAAGTAGGAAAAGGTTGAACTACGAATACAAATCCAAAATTTAAGTGCATAAATATAATATTCTGCCTATTAACTACGGCTTTGAAAAAAATACCCAGTAACATCTACGCCCCATAATACTCAATTAACATGCGACTGTTCAACTCATTATCATTAATTTCTCTAACCTCCAAGTCTTTACGATGTACAATGATTTCCAGGTCATACTTGTTTTCCTCCAAAGTGGCAATGCGCTTATTATGTGCCTCACAAAGGGACCTCAGGTCACCTTCATGCAATGTCAATATGTATATTAATTAATTAAGAATGCAGGCATGTATCTATTTCCGAAACAGATGGCCGGTTTCAAAACATTCGTATGGGATTAAACACTTCAAATTGTTCGTCAGCAAAACTTAAAATTTTAAATCTGGCGCCCAGGCTAACCTAAGATTTGAAATGGCGTCCTAATGCCGCGCCCCGGGTTAAAAGTAACCGGTCATATTTAGAACCATATAGTAAATATTATCCTGACTTGTCACATTGTAAAGTAGCTAAAGACAAATAGTGACATAAAAATTCAAAAATGTACAATACACACATAATAGGATTTTAGGGTCAGAGGTGAACAGGACAAAAAATCTATTGGGTACCTATTCACTGTAGCGTCGGACCTAATCCTTAGCACTCTTTTACGCGTAGAGCCCACAACTACTCAAAATAGGCCTACCCCATGTCAAAAATTCTAAATATGTGAACCTGTGTAAGGCTGGTTTCGTGTAATCTCTAAAGACTGTTGATTATTTTAAAAATGCAATGTAAATGGTAAATAGTGCAAATACGGAGACTGTACCTTCGTTAGCATCTTCAAGACTCTTGGGCTTCCCACAGCGCTCTTCAATGCATCGCCGACGTTCGGCGGATTTCCGCTCCTGTTCCTTCTTCAATTCTTCAGCAGCCTTTTTACGGAGCAGAAGTCGGAGCTTCTTCTTACGCTCCGGCGTCATGAAACCTTTCTTTCCCTTTTTGGCCGCTGCCTCTTGGGCCAATCGAGCTCGAACCTCCGCCTTCTTGGCGTCCATGGCGGCCGCCTTCTTTTTCCGATCCTTCAATCAACCCCACCGCATTATACCTCACATAATTACCACGTTTCACGCAAAAATTCATGGAAGGCACAGAACGCCAAGCGCTTCAGTTAGTTAATTAATTAAACTATAGAAAAATCCAAAAGATGCATGCAATTTAATCATAGCTTTATCGTATCGTTAAATCAAAGGTATTAATTCAAATACTATTTTCAACTAACGAGAACAAACAGTCACTTGATATTAAATAGTTAAGTATTATCAAAGTAACTAGGTACCTACACGTTATAATAATATTTTTACAAAATTAGTGGGTTAATAATAATGGCCAGAGATCTTAAGCTAAAACAAATCAAATTATGATAAATAAATCAATAATGACAGTACTTCTTCCCATTTCCGAGCCTGTAAAAGAGAGAAACAAATGTAAACAAGATCAATTAGCATTTGGAGAACATACTAGTTTTCATATTTAGTAGCATTTCGCACAGATATATCGTGCATAAGTATACGTTAAAAACAAAAACCCCAGCGTTTTCATAAAGCTCGTTACACGATTTGTAATGTGGATTCCAAATACTAAATGCACAGCGAAATACTGAAAGCAGTTAACTGGTCAAAATACACATTTTCGTAAATCACACAAAAACTGAACACATAGGTACCAATCATGCTTAAAAAGTAAAATGAACTTAGCTTCGGTTCTAAAAGCTAGTCGAAAATCACTTTTACAATACGTGACTCCGATTTGGCATTATAAGTCAACTCCAATGTGTGCATGATTTAAAACAATTTAAAACTAAAAAAAAGTGTCACACGGTCTAAAACTCTGTTCAAAAATTTGAATTCAAAATTGCGAATTAACGCAAAAAAAAAATCCAATCAAACGCTAGAAAGGGCTTGAAAATCTTTCCGTTTGATTCTCTACACACAAATACAGACAGTACAGCGAGGGACGGTACACGAAATGAACACTCAAGTCAATCCAAAATCCAACCTAGAATTAACGATTTCTACATAAAATGTAGAAACATAAAACAAAAATCGTGTCAGCAATTTCATTTTTACAACCTAATAAATTTTGAAATACAAAAACTTAGCTTTACCTTAAATTTCAAATTTATATGCAGAATTAACGTCAATCATATAACAGGTTTGAGCTACTTACCTTACCTCATCGTCCGCCATGGTTAATAACAGTTACCAGAAGTGGGTTCCTCAACTAGCAGAGTAATGGCAGATAAACTGCGGAATCTGTGAGAGTAGAAACAGAATAGATGATCAAATTTCACGAAATTTAGCTCCATTTTCCAAACAGCCGGTAAATCTAGGTCACAATTGAAACGTGTTCTACAAAATGCCGGTTTAGTACTAAAATTACGCAATTTTTACTCTGTAAAACTTCACGGAACTTTAGGCTATCACAGATGTTGGGTAAAATTTTAAAAAAATTCTAAACCATAAAAATCGTTTAATTGATTAATTAAGGAAATTTTGAGTAAAATTCAGTCTTACTTAACTACTATACTCCGCAAGAGAAGGAACTGGATCGTGAGTTTTCAGAGTATGTAATGCGAGTTGAGCAGAAAATAGAATAGTTTCCGGAATCCTTATATGGTTTCGACCTGGGTTATTTTTACTTCCGCTCTCAAGCTAAGAGGCAAGTTCTGTGTAAACCGAAGTTTCTGAAGCCCGCATAAAAATTGACTATGTGTATGCACATCCAGAATGCCAAGCGGAGATCCCGACAGTCAATGCAGCCCTAGATCTGTTTTGAACCCTGCCATGCCCTTGTAACGAGCCACTAATTTTCAAAATTGTAGTTCTATCCGTCATTTAATTATGACTTGAAAGTCGATATATTCAATTTGTTTCTTATTTTAAAATTTTGTCCCCCTCGAACAGTACTGTACGCTTTTTAATTTCAACAAATCCGAAGCTACAATGCAATAAACCGTATTAACGAGTGTCGTGTAGACCGACAATTTGGAGATTATAAAATGATTAGGTTGTCATAATATGGTTATTCTTGAAACTATACTAGGCGTAAAACGTAGCTGTGCTTGCTGAACAATCGTGTTGTGATTGGTTGAAATTATATGAATTTTGAACTGGATGTTCAAATTCAAAAGTTTGACTTTAAAAGGAACCTAAAAGGAGCTCAGTTGCAACTCTCGCCGCCAGGTTAAAGTAGTCTTAATTAATTAATTATGGGCGAACGAGAATTTTCTAAACTACGGGAATCATCTATATTGTAGATATCCCATCGTAGGTCATATTACTTTTTATTTCACCTTATTTGGTTGAGCCGTTTTCGAATGAATGGTACCGTTGTGAAGTGGCCATGCTAATAACATAGACATAATTATTCTGTGACCGTAATTAATTTTTTGTAATTCAATCACTTAGTTTTAGCTAACGCGCATCATCCACTTTTTGAAGAATGAATTTAGCTTCATTTAGCAAGTCTTTCTGTATCGATTCGTTGTTTGGGGGCAAAGTTAACGGTACCGGGCTGGAGCCTTATTTTCATGGGTTTAATCCCCGGTTTAGATATGCCTTAAGCAAATCCCAATGAACAGTGCATTAGTATTTCTAACTCCCTTGCTAACATAACTAAGATATGGTTATGAATACCTATTTGATTTTGCACATTTACTGTTAATTGCAAGGTTTTATTTGTTTGAATAAAAAAAAATACTTTGGAAAAAGTACATGAACTTCATGACATGCGATGACAGATTGGTTTCATGCATAGATCAGAAACCGCGCATTGTAGTGGGTTTAAATGCAATTTTGAAACTGCTGAGTATCTAATATTGAAAATTAATGAACTTATATAAGTAAACATATACTTAAACTAGTATATATTTCATTGAATTGTGTGATATATTGCCATTATATGTGCTAACTTGCATTAGATCTGAAAGCATTATTACGGAAACCGCGCATTTTGGAGTGTTTAAATCCGATTTTGCAAGTGCTGAGTGCTGAATACGGCATCGCGCAACGATAAACATCTATTATAGAAAATTAATGAATTCGTATATAAATATATAATTAAAGTGTATAATTATATTCATTAAAGTGTGTGATATTTCGCCATTAAATGTACTTACCTACATTAGATCTGAATTCTATATGCTATTACCATTAACCAAGTTTAGATGAAGAATGATTCATTGTGCTTCTATTATTTATTCTAAATATAGCCACGTAGGATTAATCTGCTTGTATGAGTGTATGAGTGCATGGGTGCGTGGTGCGTGCGGCCCGGTATGGTGATTGGTCAATTCTTGTAATTCAAATTGTTTTGATATTTTACAGATAAAGAGTTTTCAACTAGTAAACAAACAGTAAACAACTACAGGGCGACAACGCGACGGGCCATGGTTGCCATGGCCACACAGGCTAGTTCTATATATCTATCTACTCAAGGTTAGTCAACGGCAAAAGCGAACGGCAAAATTCGCTTTTGCCGTTGACTAACCTTGTATCTACTATTGTATATAAAAACTAGCAAGAGAAGCCATGGCAACCATGGCCCGTCGCGTTGTCGCGTAATGTCAACCGTAAGCAAGCGCTCGCCCA
>JAQFYT010003175.1:0-11250 GCA_034694925.1 Ceratophysella denticulata
TTTAGGCACATGAACGCTAAATTTAGCGTTTGCATTTTAACGTTTAGCGTTAGCGTTTAGAAATCGCACACTCTCTAATAACCGGAACTGTGGCCCCGTCGCCTTGAATAACACCGAATCCGGAATATTTTTCCTTATCTAGCCCAACCCACTGGTAATGATATAATCAGGTTAAGTTGGGTTAGGTGAGGTTAGGTTGAGTGAGAATATAAACGCCTGGATACTGTTTCAAACTTCTAAATTGGTTTTCTAAAAACAGTCATTACGGGTTCCCATCATTTTAAACGCTTTTAACCCGTGTTCGGGCTACTGTCGTAACAACATACATACCTACTGATGAAATCGGGAGCATACAAAAACAGTCAAAGCCTAAACCTGCAACGGGCATTATTGGCTTTAAGAAATAGCAAATACACACGAAAACGTCATACAAAAAATTTAAACTAATCTTTACTAATTCCAAATTATTACAGTTATACAATCAAAGGTATAATATCTATCTTCGAGAGCCACACTTTCAGTAAATATACGTATTAGAGCTTCCTACCCGTTTTAGGAAACGCTAAATCAGACGTTTTTCATATAATGAGCCTCATAATTTGAATCTCTTGTCGTATCTAAATTTAATGAGCATAAAAAACGATCTTAAGACAAAGGACTTCTCCTTAACGAGGCATAACCAAGTGCGGAGGACTTATGATGAAGGTTTCACTGCTTTGGTAAAATATAAATTCCCTGTTTCCTGTAAACAGAGTAATATTTCGACTCTCAAGTCAAATGAGGATGTGTGTGTAGGTAGTTCATAAAAAAATATGCTTTTCAAAAATAAATCTGAAGAGAATAGAGTGAATAACTCATCTTCTTATTACCATTTTACCCCTTTTGCTTATGACTCTGGAATCTGCACCTCTTCTTCTTCTGTCTGTCCTTCTTGCACGAGAAAGTATTCATTTCCCTCCCCTGTTGTGGTGTGTGGCTTGAAATAACAACATTCCATAATGAAGTCTCAGATGTACGTACGTTTGGTTTTCACTAAAAATTAAAAAAAACTCAGAATTTGAGAACAGAGCTCCTTGCTGCCTGCCTATATGCCGAATGCCGACTTCCCTTCCCCTGTCATAATAGTACTAATAATACTGAAATTCTCGAGACTTAATAGAATTCGAAGCGTCTCATGTCGTAGTGGTTACAAGGATACGATTTAAAATAAGCTGGGACAATAGTGTATGGATGGAATTTTTCGATGCAATGAAAAAATAAAATTTGCAATGAAAAAGAAGACTTTTGCAATAAGAAATGGAATGCTGCAATACGTAAAATTGGTCTATAATTCCAAAGGTTAAGTAAGTTGTTGTTCATTAAGGTATTTCAACGACCTAGCCTAACCTGCAGAACCAATCAATCTCGTCCGCCAACGTATTAACTTAACCTAACCTAACTAAAATCAAATTTAGCCGTGCAGACTTATTGCAAAAGTCTCATTTTTCATTGCAGATTCTATTTTCTTATTGCCGTTAATTGCAACGTGCACTATAATTCGGTAATATTTTTAATATTGTATGAATAAATCATTTTAAGCATTTTTACTTGATTTTAGGTAAGGTGTCTACGAAGAAAAAAAAGACCAGCTTTCATTTTTATTAGATTATGACAATTTATGCTAATCTAGCGACCTAATAAAATGTGCATTTCTTCCTGCTATTGTCTGCTTTTTTTGTCACAGCTACGTGCTTAGTGCACTGTTTCTTGGCAAACCCGCTTTTCTAGGTTGTTTTAATAATGGGACATGACAAAGTCGGAGAAATACAGATAATATTATACACAAACTTAGGCTGGGGTATGCAATCCACGTAGTATTACCTAGGTGAAAATTTCCAGGTTAATCCGACTAACCTAGCCCTGTTCAAGCCTGCGTTATCAGTTATCATCAGACTACAATTTATTTTATGCCAGGGTTGAAACGCTGTTAATAATTGATAAATCGGACCGCCATAAAAATAAATATATACTTGTAAACGTTGAAAATAATACATATTTCTGAATGAAGCTGACTTCTCCGAATGCACCAATGCGAGTAATTAAATTATTGAAAACTTTAAAGCTCCGACATGTTCAAAAACCAATATAATTATCACAGAAGCCACATTATGACTGGTATTTAGAATTTTTTTTGTTTATGCTCTGAAAAGATGAAGAAGAGCAAAAATCCCTGAATTGGAAACACAGGGGAATGTAGGTACTACTCAATACTCAACCAACCAGCCAGTAAGACTGGAACGTAAAGAAAGGAACTGTCTTTTCTCAGTTTGGGGGGTTGTGCAGATGTGAAAAATCTCAATATATGCAGATGAGTTGTCTCAAATATGAACCAACAAAAAAATACCCATCAATTCTTAAAAATTCCACTTCCCTAGAAATTTCCCATCTTGACTCAATCTTAGTACTTTGACTATCCACTCTTCAACAAACCCTTAGCTTAATATACTATGATGCTGTGTTTACGGACTTTTCGTCGCCGTATTTTTGCCATATGACCAATTCATAAAAAACAATCGAATGCGATCTCATATGCTAATTTATTATCCGTGTAATAAGGCGAGAAATCTTCATATTTGATAATTGCACGCAGTAGCAAATTGTTCGTTAAATTTCGGGTTTGAACCCGGATGTGCAACAGAAATGCATAAATTGAAAATTCTAACACGATTTCAACCAATAGCTGACCGTCTGTTACAAAATTTCAACTAATAGCGCACCACTTCGCACAAGATTCGATATTTAAATCAACCATACGACACATCAAAAGCCGAAATTACCCAAATCCCAAACGTCCTGGCCGAAACAGCCAAAAACCAAGAAATACTTCGGGATCGGGAATATGGAGAAAAGTTTCGGCGAAAAAAATCACCCCAGTTCTCCCCATATGTGAATATTTATCATATTTTTGTTTCTTCGTAAAGGGCGTTTTTTTACTGAACTGAGAATATAAAAGGAAACATCAGGGTTTTGTCTGCATATGTTAGAGAATTATGAGGATAAATGACTCGCGGGAGCTTGTCTGCATACGATTTCATATAAATCCTCGAAATACTAATAACATGACATGGAAGACAGAGGGAGGAAAATAAGAAAAAATCAGAGTAAAGAAAAGAGGCTTCTTCTTCTTTTTTTCTGTCTTCTCGTCGGTGCTAAAAAAGAAGCAATATGTTTTCACCAGACCGAAAGGAGTAAAGAAGTCCGGAGATCGTGGGAAACCAGGATTTTTGTGCACTTGGATGTCAGCTCCGGGTTTTTGTTTGAGTTATCGGGACACATGCATAACGGGACTACTAGATACTACCGTTGAGTTCAACGGCACTGGTCAGGCTACTACTTTCAATTCTTCGGATAATTTGCAGAGATTAAGTTTAGGGTCAGATTTAAGCTGTATAAATCATAAATGTGCAATAAGTAATTATGTAAGAACTTTCTAATGCTGGTAAAAAATTCAAAACTCCCAGTTCAGAAATTGTAGAATTCAACACAATTTGCCGAATATTTGTCGCTTTTTTATCTATGAGAATCAGAGATCGAGATCACAGCAAAATCTAAAAAAAAAATTAAATTAAATATTCTCAAGATTAATCAAAACATTTTATGAATGGCAATATTTTAGAGAATTTAGCAAGTCAATATTTTTATTTAACGTCGGACAATATATCTCCGTTGTAACCAGTTAACAGGCTGATACGTTTTTAGAGTTTAGGTTTTGTGGAACGACATGCATGACTCATGATCCTGATTTTTTAAAAACCAACTTGCAACGGGGCACCCATACAGGAATCCAGTTATATTTTTTAGGATCCGCGTTATATATTGCAGAGAAGAGAGCATTATTTGGCTTGGAATATCCTGTATACCTATGTATGTACTGATGAATACGACTTATTATAAAACTTTGGAAATTTTTGTAGTTTGGTTATTTTTCAATTCTCAATCAACTTTAATTTTTAATTCTAATTTTCACATGGAATGAATACAAAATACAAGGAATATGAATGCTCATATTTAGAGATTTAGGGCGTGGGAAATGCAAGTTTGTATTAATAGGTGTGAGAAATAGTGTGTTACGTTACAACCGTTACAACGATAGATTTCATTTTTTGTTAAAAATACGGAATAATATGAATAAACGCCATTCAGATTTATTAAAATATATTTAAGTGGAACGATGTCAATTAGGTATTAGATTGTGTACAAAACTGAAATTAAACGTGGATGCGGGTTTACAAAATATCAAATTTTAGCCGTTATTCAATTTTTAAAAGAACTTTCAAAACACAAAGTTTTTGGTTATAGAACTAAGGTAAGCTAGCAGATACACGGGGCATCTTTTTTAAGCGATGTACCGACATGGCAGGGATCAGATCCGAAATCCAAACTACCGTACAAGGTCGGATCCCTTATACCATGCCAGGGTTCTTGATTCTCCTTCCTTTGTGTAGTATTCGGGTTTATTGTGTGCAGATAATGCTTTTCCAGCCTACAAAATCCATCTCATGAACTACAGCGTACAATTTGAGCAGAAATATATGTACTACTTAACCCTTTATACAGAAGCATCAAGAAAGACCGACGGAAAAGGAACTTACTCGCTTCACTGAATCCCTCAAAGCCCTAATATTCAAATTTGATGGATCCTCAACCCGAAGTGCATAGAGATTCCCTTAATTTCTGCACACTCAGGCATGAGGAAACATGGTGAAATGCATAATGTTCAATTTAAAGCCTTTCTGTCGGTACTAACGACATTGTCGGTTCTTCTTTTTTTTTCTCAGTACTGGAATTGGATTTGGGTTTTACTTCCTTTTTTATGCATTGAGGATGGTAAGTATTTTTCGGTTAGAGCTATAGATGCTAGAGAAGCGTCTCTGGTACAATTTATTATTAGTCCCTTCGGCCCATTCCGAGTTTAATGTATTATTCTAAAAGTGGGGAACGTGAGTATTAAAAATTTGGTGGGTTCGTGGTCTATTCGGTGACGCTCATTTTGACGTAGATACATATTTCGGAATTCCAGGCAGCTGAATTCGTTTAGCGTATTGAAAGGCATGTAGGCATAGCATAGTATTAGCACGCAGGAGAGAAACGGGATACTTGTTACCTAGAGTTGTTACAGCTTGCCTTCACCGCCGATCAGATTTACCAAGAAATGCTAATTTTTAGTAAATCTGCTTTTCAGCAGTTATCATCAATTCTTTGCTGCTAAATGCTTAAAGGCGGTAGACGGGTTTACACCGAAGGCGTTAGCGGTAAAGCTTTTTCGCGAAAATCTTGCCGTTAGAAGTTGCTCCGACCTTCGACCGGAATTCTGTCTCGCAATGGCTATTTCGCGTCAATATAGTTTAGTGATTAAACTAATCTGCGGCAAACGACAAAATACAGAGGTTTAAATGTCGTAGAACCCTGAAACCTCGTTTTTACAATGACGACGAAGATGCATAATGGCTTATAGCCCCCTTGTTAGAGAAGCAATTTCTTCAAGACAAAGTAGAGAATCTTAGAATTGGAATTACTACACAAAATGAAAATAAACATTAAACAAGGTTTGTTTGGATTTTCGAAACTCTGTTGCAGTTCGCAATTCTTTTACTCGATTTTAATGTATTTTTCATTCTATTCAAGCTTTCGTGTTCAGTGCTCAGAGTGGTTCGGGTCCTTTGTTTGCTATTATTATTCGTACTGTACACTCATTGGCAAAAAAATAGCCAAAAGTCATTTCAAGTCTTTTAGTGAAGCAGAAATTGCAGTAATCTGTAGGATTTGTGATTTACCAATAATTTGAGTCTGTGCGTTTATAATCCAATGTATTCCATTCAAACTCACGTATTTAGTTTTTGTAATTTTCATTACAGCAAGGATTTCTTCATGGAATATCCAAAAAATGTTAAACTCGAGTTTTAAATGAACAAATTCTTGTAAGTACATGGATTGTCCAAATATGCACCTCTCAATAAAGCTGACGAAATAATCATTATATACCTCAGATTTTCGTTAGCTCAAAATATCTTTAAAAAAATGTGCTATAAAAGCGTTAAATTAGTATGAAGTGAAACATGGTTTTAAATTTTACTCGAGTGTTTCGACCTGTAATGTGTCAGTATTTAAGTGAATCATCGACATAACCTGGAACTTCTACCACTAAGTTTAGTAGAAGTTACAAATATTTAACATCTGGAACGAAACCTTGCCTTGTATTTTTGTATGCAACATAACGATGTAGTTCAGAGAACCTATGAGCAACTGATATATCGAATCTCCCTTATTTAGGCATCGACAGAATAGACTAAACTGCAAATAATTTTTTAAATGTCATTAAAATTATATATTTTTTACAGAAACAAAATTGCTTAAAAATCTGCTGAAAGTGTGACAACATGGCGAAATTATAAGCAAATGTGAAAATTGTGCTAAACCCTGGAAAAAGTGTCTCTAAACTTCACCACTTGAACCTATATTATATTACCCAAATCCTATTACCCCGAAATTTCAACTTGAGTCAACTTGTTGACTAATTTAACAATATTTTATCTATATTTCTAGTCGGCGAATAAATTGTAAAGATTACTGTTTTCTTGGATTTGCGGTGAATATGTGTTTTGTACCAGTTTATTTGGATCTAATAATGTAATTTATATCTTTAACCGTCGCTGCTGCGAGTACCTAAGTACGGAACTTAATTTGGTTTTTGGGAAATATTGTTTCTCGACAAAAAACTCATGATATTTCCAATTCCAATTGTGCCATTTATTAAATCCTAGCAAAAAATTTCGAGTTATTCTTAAAATTTCAAACCACAAGAGAATGTTAAAATAGATTTTTTACAGCTTCATGGAATAAATGCCGGGTTGATCGTGATTTAAATAGAAAACTTAGAAGCTTATTTCTAAATTATAAAAAAAGGCAAATGACAGGATGACATATCAGTTATTAACGCTGTCGCAGTGGATGGTATGCAGGGTACAGCGTACAATGGTACAGGTACAGCTTTATATGGTACACAACGGAATCGAGCCGTGCCGGTTGCATATGTGGTCTATTTCTCAGAGACCACGTAGTTTAAGTAATGTGGTCTATCTACAAATTTTTTTTTCAATTTTCCGTAGACCACGTACTGCTTTACATTCATGTTGAGGAAATCTATATATGCGGTAAATGTAGCTTAATAGATTCAAAACAAAGATAATTTTTAAACGGCATTGAAATAGCATATGAAATTCAAATCTAGCAGATTATATGAGACCCTCTTGAGTGCATGTACATGTTACGGTTCGGTACGGATATAATCTTGGTTTTGTTATAACTGAAACGGTTCGTATATATTATTGTTTACGGTTTTCGCCAATTAAGTACCATTAATCAAGCAAATTCGAAATTGATAATTATTGGTTCTGAACAGGAATTTAGCTCTCTTTTCAATGGTGTAATTAGTTTTAAGCTCAGAATATTTTTTCCTTTTGAAAATGTCAAATGACTCTGACGCGTCTTGGAGCGTTTCCAATTAATGGGTAATTTGACAATGCTGCAGCAGGTTAGCAATGTTACCGAGTGCATCACTAGAAAGAGCGCTAAATTCTGGTCCAGATTCCATAATTAACGAATGCTGGTTATCATTACTAATAGTGTTTAATTGGCAAAAACCACATTCAATATTAAATATGAACCGGTTCGGTTATAACAGAACCAAGATTATATCCGAACCGTTAACTTACTGTAATACCTAGTCTTAGAGTAGCATAATTTACACTACGCAAACCTATCAGAAGCTTTCATAAAAGCCTTAACTTTTCTCACGCTTCCAGTCCAGACTACTGTAGAATGTCACCAAAAACCTCGTTGGTTAACTTTGTACAAGGACTTTCTTGCTAAAAAAAGGGGATAAAACTGATCAAAAAATCCAATCTTTTTATTTCGTGGCCCAAACTAAGAATAATACAGGTATCGGGTTAAAGAAGACAAGCGAAAGAGGTAGATAGAGAACAAAAGCCAGAGCGTCTGAAAAATGACTGTTGTCCCTATTGGCGGTATACCTGGCTTTTATTCGACTGACCTTTTGTTCGGATCAATCTTATATGATCTCAGGTTTCCAAGTTTCAATTCCCCAGATCTCTTACTTTTGGACCCAAAACATCAGAAATCAATGAATCATGTGCGGAATCTTTTGGGCAAAAAAAGTGGTGGCTTTGGCTACAGAGTTACAACAAGGGAAGGAAAGGGTAATGACAATGACAATAATGTGTTTTCTTCTGACTTTTGGATTGAGAAAGGTGGCTCGCTCAGGGATAATAATAATTTATCAAAGTCAGGCCGACTTGAAAGTGATACTTTCCAAATGACTCCTCTTGCCCTTTCATTAAAATGTAGTAATACTCATTGCCCATTCCCATTGCCATAAGGGTTCAAGGCGGTTCAAGGGGCCCTAAAACCTTATTTCCCGATCCCGACCCGTGTCCGTGCACGAGGCACGACTGGGTGACTCGGTTATTTCGACCATGCTGGTATAACCCGGCAGTTTCGGTGTGTTTCGGTGCTGTTAGGTTATTTCTTCAAATACGAACTGTGAGAATCTGATTTGAGAACAGCTAAATCTTGTAAGGTTAAATTAGCGACGGCCAAATCGAGAATTTTCAAAACGCCCTACCAAACTCTAGAATGAAATTTTCTCGATGGCACATGCCCCACGTCAAAAAATAGGTAAATAATTACGATTAGTATTTTAACTTTACGTTAATCAATGCAATGCACCATTTGATAGTGGTCATACCCAGGTACGTTTGGGTGCACCAAACTGTTTAAACCCAATCGACCTGGAACCTGGAACCCTTATGTTCTCGGCCCTTGGCCCTATTATGCCCTATTACTTCCTTCCGATCTGATGCCTGCCTACCGACGCATTGTCGCCCTTCATTCGTCTGACTTCTGTCTGACAATTCCAATTCTATTCTAAAGTCATGAGAGGGAGATCAGATATTTTCGGTGTTTTTAAAGGTTTTTTTAAGCTTTAAAAAAACTTTTGGAGACAAGAAAGGGTCCGTCCGAACGAACACCGAATTCGGTGTTCTTTTGGCTGTGTTTCCATGTAAAGGATTGAAAAGATGTTTTTTAGGTTATTTCTCAAATCCTGGAATGAGCTTGGACTTTTTTCTTGGCGACAGTGACAGAGTGGAAACTCATTTTTCATGTTGATTTTTCACTTTTTGACTTCCCTTAGGAATAAAAAAAACTTGTATTTTACCGAGTTTTCTTCTTTTGACATGGGAATGAAATCATGTAAGACGAATTTTGACTTTTTGACTCCTCTTCTGTCATCTCAATTGAGTAATACCATGTCAATTGCTATGCTTATTTTTAGCTGATATGGATTTCTGTTAAATACTTGAGGTTTCAGTGAAATCAATGAGAATCATGGTCTTTTCGGCGTTTTGGGAGTGGTTGGGTAAATTTACCGCAATGAATGAAAGAAGATACTGCAAGCCAGCCAAGACAGCTAAGCACAACCTTTTATTTTGTAAACGAATCCTGAATATTTTATTCGCCGGGCCTTATGCAGTTCAGTGTCATAATCATAATTCAACTCGCCTTGTATCATATTGACAGTTCCATATGAGAATGTTATGTATTACTGTTTCATAACATAATTTGGATATTACAAAATGTTTCCAAACTTAGAAATAAACCAGAATTTCATAACATATCAACTGAAAAGCCAGAACTCCAAAATTTTTTTATTCAATTGGTTCGTTGATCTTGTTCGGGAAGGACGTTAATAGAAGCTCTTCGGTCATCATCATCATCCTCGGTGTTTCTTTAAGTTCTTTTTAATCAACGTGCCGTCATCGAAAACGAAACAGGTTTATCTGTATCTCTGAGACTGTGACTACAGCAAGAAATGTCTGACCAATTGTCTCAACTCGGAGCTGGAAGGGTCTGCGGAAAGAAGTTACCCTGCTCTCATCGATGCTCATCTGAAGGAGCTGACTCAAACCATGTCTGTGTCTGCAGCCGGAAATGGACCTTCGACCCTGGATGTGGCCATAAGGTAAGATTTTAGATGTTTATGATACGACACAATGTCTACCAAAATTCTCGAAATCTTTCAGAAAAATCATTGGGGAGAAACCATGCGTTTACATTAAAACAAATTTTCCAAAATTGAGCAAACGTTTATGTATTCTTTTGTATACCTATACCATTCATATAATAGGTTACTGGAACGTGTCCGGATTTTTCAAAGCTCGGTCTACCGTGCTTGGAATGGTGTGGAAAAGCACTGGACTGCGGTCATCCCTGTCTGGAACCATGTGACAGTGATGTCTGCGACTGTCAATTGTGTTTCGACAAGCACTACGTGGTCATCACGGATTCGGACGATGATAATGTAACTACTGTTTTAAAAACCTTTTTGCGCTAAACATGGCTGTTAATGTATATCATATTTTTATTTGTTGTTGGAAATTACAGAAATCTGGAACGGAAAAATCCTCTGTAACAACTGAAATGGTAGCTCAATCAACATTGAAACTGGTCAGCCCAAAAGTTCCCACAACACGTAAGTACGGAAATGCCAGGTTTGCTTCACCACAGCTTCCAACAAGGAAAGTACCGCTACCAAAACAAGCAGCAAAAAATGGAAATGGCTTCGATGGCCTCCAGAATGATTTGGACAACAAAAAGCCCTGCTCATCCACGATGGCAAAAGGTAACGGTAATACCAACAACGGCTCTACAATTCCTCCACCAGAACAAAGGCAACCTGCTACCCCTGTGCATGGAATCAACAATAGATTGGACATGGGCTTGAATGATGACAACGCCTGGAAACTTGGGTATGCCAAATGCGTTAATGCTCACTATTTCCGAGCTGAGCTTCGTAAGTGTGACACTTGTGGAAAAAATACGGGATTCCAGCTTCCGGATGGATATTATTCTGATTCGGATTCGGACTAGGTATATCATTCAAACCAGCATTGTTTCAGTTGGCAATAATTGTTACAGTAATGCAACTAAATTCCAAATTACAAAAAAACTCAGTCTTTCAAACAATGTTCAAATATTAGACAGTCTGTGAATGCTTGTCAGTGGTATAATGTCCTAAGATTTTCGCAGATTCGTTACTAAACAAACTGAATAAAAGATAATAAACCGTTTAAACGGGTGTAGTGTAGACCGACAATGTGGAGATTTTAAAACGGATTGGAAGTTCAAATTCAA
>JAQFYT010003176.1:0-11247 GCA_034694925.1 Ceratophysella denticulata
GGTTTTTGTAATAAAAATGACAAATACAAAGTCGTGAATTGCCTCAGGCGTCCTTCTTGAAATGAACCTGAGCGGATTGAAGACTACAGTATAACCGAGAAAAAAACCCTATCTGCCAATCCTCGGAATAGACTCTTCTGAATTGGGACTAATGATAACCTAGAAAAGCTTTCCACGGACTTTCACAAGAGTCAAACTCAGAATAGATTTGGTTCACATAATCAACTTGTAGCGTTTAATCGTTTAATTTTCATTGTTAATTATGAAATAGGAATTATTACGGATAATCCATTAGAAGACAAGGCACTACACTAGAATTACATTTTAAATATAAATTATAATAAGCGGACAAAAACCGACTTTGATTGGAAATTCGAACCTTAACTTACATGCACATGGAAATTTAAGTGGAAACTCTGTTTCGCCCTTATAAGAATCTTTCAAATCAAAGGAAAGATGATTCACATTCCAGGTCCTGACAGAGATTTGTCCATAAACTTTCTCTTGGTGAAGCAGAGCCACCATTTGGAGGGCTTTCCGTCTTCAGTGTTGAAAACTTTCTCACAAACACGATTCCCGCACTCCTGTCTTACCTGTGTCAAGTACTGACGAAGAAACTCTGTCAAATCAACAACCAAAAAATCAATCGAGTTGCTTATACTTGATTTTTAGTATTTTAGTAGTATTTGAGGTTTGAGGTTAATCGAACTAAGCTCACCAGCCTCTTGGGGACTTCCTGGTTTGGCATAAACGGAGTTGAGGATAAAGCCCGGGTCACCGGGAATATCGAACTTGCTGATGGCCAGTGTGTACATTTCCTGAAGACCTTGATTTTGATTGGTGCACTTCGAGAGCTTCTTCAGACATTCACTAATGTAGAGAGTGAGGTAGATGAGGAGACGATCTCCTTCACTCTGAAATAAGGACCAGGAATCAATCAATCAGTCAGTGTAACTAACAAGGAATTAAGTATTAAATACACGTATATACTTACCTTTATCTCATAAGTTCGGAAAAATACATTGGCCTTAAAATAATAGAGAGCTTCATCAATAATGTCCATGTCGGATGTGTCTCTCGGAGCTGGACCCCGAACAGAGGTCCTTATCGGCAAAATGGCCATATTCCCAACACTCTTCGTCACAGTCACAAATTGAGAATGAAAAGCCTGCAAGAAAAACAAACCCAATTTAACTACGGCAAACAATCATGAGCCACATGCGAGGCCACGAGGACAAAAACCTTGGTATAGTCAATAGTGTCCGACCCACACGGCATAAGAACAATTTACACGACCCCTAAGTACATATACCTATAAGCATTATAATTATATTTACATAAACGCTACAGAAAATTGACAATTGACAAAGATAGGCCATAGATATTCTACATAAAACATAGTTGATAGTTGATAGTGTATAGGAAAGATGACAGAGAAAATTACTGACCATGTTGAGTTGTGAGCCTGGTTGGTTAGGGTTGAAGAGTGCTAAGGTAATGTGTAGGATCCTCACAGGTGACGACAGGCAACAGGTGACAAGAGGTCAGCCGGATGACAGAAAGTGGTCACAAAAACACGAAAACCCTTGAGGAAGTATGACTAATCCTGTATCTCAGTATTGACTAGCCAATGAGAAGTGTTGGGCACTCCCGTTCCGGTTCCCACTCTTCCTCCTTCTTCGCTTGTCACTTTCTGGGACCTGGGCTGGTCGCTGGTGGTGGCGTGGCCCATATGCCATGGCCCAATCCCAGCAGAACTCTTGTCCCAAATCCGCACACATCCCACATTCAGCTTCAGAGCAGCTCAGAGTCTGGTTCTTTTACGACCGCATCTTTTCACATTCTTTTTCCTAAGTAGCCACCTTGTATGTCCACCTGAACTCAATTCCTCAAGTCCACTTCGGAGTCCAGACCGAGGACCACCACCAGTCCAGTAGTAGTGAGAACTGTTGTCGAGGGATCCGCGTGTCCTTTTTGAATCCTCATTCCGCTTCAGCCCGCTCACTCGAAACGTTGTTCCTCCAAAAGCCAGTTTTCTTGGCACTTGGCACTTGACTTATTGTCACTTGTCACTTGTTGCTTACAGCTTATCCACTTGTCCGTCCTTCATTATCATCAACCAACGCCCTGTCACCTGTCATCTGTCACCTACCTCCACCTGACGTCTCACCGTCGTTTGAACAACTGACAACCAACCGAAGTCCCGGCGAGGCACTCAAAGTTCAGGTCACATCACAGGTCAGTTCAGGTATTTTAAAGTCACAAATATAACTAATCTTAACTGAACCCCTGACCTCTATCATCTATCATTTATACTTGAATCTCAAATTACAATGGAACTCATATGCCATACTCTCATTTTGGGTTTTATACGTAATCAATAATTAAATATTGAATATTCTGAACAATAAACGTAAAATTGAATACATAATTAACCTATGACCTAACATCCAAATCCAATCAGACATGACAGGATAATTCCACACTCTGCACTCAAGCATCAGGGGAATAATCTGTGAAAGCTCTGAGTACAGAGTACGTAAGTAGCATCTGATTTTATATCCAGCCAATCTACAACCTGCAACCTAGCATGGCACATGGACAATACATTCAATACCCATTAGCACTAGCTATTCATTATGTATTCAACGTAAATTGTAAATTCTTCATTCTTGATAGGCAAAGTTGAAAGTATTAGATCATACGTATAATATCGCATAACGCTTTCTAATCCACAGTCCACAGAGTTACTAAGCCGAGGCCGCAGCGGTGCACCTTTAGAACTCTGAGTTCTAATCCTAATTCCTTGGTTCTATGACGTAATGTGTCATGTATGAGTACTGTATGTCTGCTAGAAGAAAATATTATGTATTAATTTTTGTTGGGCTCTTTCTTGGTAACTTAAGTTAAGTCAGGTAAATTCATAATAGGTTTGCAACTTGCAACATAAGTTTATTCCATGTTCGAGTTTGCCTGTCCTGACCGAGCAGAGACTTGGGAAGCACATTAAAATTTTCTACTAGCACTGACTCATCAAGCACCACCAATTCACTACTGGTTGCATTCCATATGCACAACCCGTAGGCATTAGTATTCACAAATGCCTTCCTTTGCACTTTGCCCATGCCTGCGTACGTGACCCAAATTGAGATATGAGAAAATATCGGATCGTCATAGTACACATAAATAAGAAAATGGCAGAAAGAAAATGGAAGGTCAAGCTAGGTCGTTTCCCCGTATTCTTCTGGCTAGAAATTATTAGAAATTAGAATATTTTGAATACCTACAACATAGTATGTGGGTTGGAGGACAGGTAGGAGAGCAATTAGGGATTCTTATCAAAAAGCTTCAAGCTTAAGTTCTTCTGGTCTGTGACCTGACTTAAGATTGGGTTTATTGGAAATGAGAATGATAAGTAACGAGAAATTGAGGAAAAAAGGCTCCCTTCCACAAATACACATATACAGTTTGCACTTAGGATTAGCCATTAGCCCGCACCGGCCACCAAAATGCCTCGTGTAATGCAATTATGTATATGCAAGTATGTGGGTTAGAGTTTTGAGTCATCATTTTTTTATTTTTGTAGGCAGAGTGCAGATACAAAATAGGCAGCGATATTCGATATTCTGTACTTACTAATAAACAGTAAGTCGTGCATAAGCCAAAGCCAAGGAAAGACGTTAACGTTTTGCCTACTCCGCAGAATTCCTTTACAAATTGATTTCAGTCTCTTCATATTTCAATTCCTCTTGAAACCCTTGAAACACAAAATCCAGTCTTCCAACTGAACTTCATCACGGACCCATAATTACTTTCAATTACTTTGCATTGCTTTTTAAAGGAAGAGAGTGTTGAAGTCGTACGTACAACATTGTAATTTGTTATTCCAAATTCATTTTGAACGCTTATTGTATTTCCGTTCAGCCAGATTAGAGCCCCCTCTTTGTCCTCTGTCTTATTTCTGTTTCAGGATTGGAGCGGGCCTGTGCTCTCATTTCTCATAATGGAGAATTCGATGGAAATGGAAGGAGCTCCAGTTCCAGCAGCTCCCCGAACCGGACTAACCCTCGCTACCAAAACATCACTCTCAGAACGGTCAGAACCACGCCCAAGTACCTTAGGAATTAATAAGTATTATTGCACAATTTGAGATGGGTTATTGGAACTTACAGATTCCAACAAATGTGCCAAGAGCCAGCCGCCGGAGCTGGAGCCAACAAGGTGAGGCCGAAAGTGAAGAAGGTTATGGGAGGAGGAAAGACTCGAAAGGCGGTTCCTGACTTTGACCTCGAGCACTATGACGATGGCCTGGGTTTGCCCAAACACCGAGTACGGACTGGAGGACTGAGGAGTCTCGGACTCGGACAACCGATGGGCAATGAACTCTTCGCCCTCCAGCTCGCTGCCAGACAGCGCCAAGAATTTCAAAACCAACGAATTATAGCTCAAGCAAGACTCGCTGCTCAGGCTGAGTTGGTCGCTCTTCTGGGCACCACAACCACAGGATATTCTGCTGTAAGTTGAATTACCTATTACTCGAATCTCCAGATGTCCGTCACTGGAGGAGGATAATTATTATGTCTCACCTACTCACCTCACAGTTGGGCTATGGCTATGGACATCCTTCCGTCCCACGTCAGTCCAGAGCTGGACTCAGTCGCACTGTTCCGGCTTCTCCAGGAATGGCAATGGCTCTTGCCCAAACTCCACAAATACCAACCCCTATGCGTATGCGTGCCCGCCTTGGAGTTGGTCGTGGACAGACTCATCCAGGTAGGCACTTGGCTAAATCTCTCAGCCTCAGCCCTATCAATCCATGCATTGGAACTTGTACCTTTCAATGATACGTAAATGTACCCTGACTGGGGTTTGTAGGGGGCCTTGGTTGTGTTCGGAAGGGACCTGGATCCATTGTGAAGACGAACATGAGTGGGCTTGGGCGTGGACGTGGAACTACACATGGAAACATGTCACTCCAAGGTCGTCAACCGCCACCGATTGGGTCAGTTCATCTCCACTCTTCTCTTTCATTCACCTTCAGCTGTACTTCAGCATCATCAAAACTTCGGAAGGTTACGGACTATTTGAAATAACAAGGTTTACGTTGTGTGCATTCCAGTTTCCCAAGTGGTGGGCTGAAAGAGCAGAACTGGAGGCGAATGAACGGTGGGAACGGTATTGGCATGGGCCTATCTGGTCCTGGGTTCAAAGGGGGCAAGTGGAAGGGAGAGCCCAAAACCAAGGAGGAGCTAGATCATGATATCGATCAGGTACGTCCACATCACATTCTCTTAAGTTCCAGAAGCTCTCGCTCTCGAGAATTCTAGGAAACGAAGTCTTATTTCTTGGTTCCTTGATTTGGTTTCAGTACATGTCCCAGAAGCGGAAGTCCACGAAATCCTTGGACATGGAGTTGGATGCGTACATGGCTCAGGCCAAGGCAGCAACGGCTGCTGCCACGACTCAGTCCAAGATTCAGTCCGCACCAACCCCGCCCTCAGCTTCAACGTCACCCAAAGTCCTGTCTCCTCAATCCGAGCCTCTGGAGGAGATGGAGGGTGACTTGAAGATCGACGTTCCAGTTTCGGCCGAGGTTCTAGGTTCCGTGTCCATTGCCGAAGTGGAGGAGGCTGAGGACTTGTCTGCACCCCGACAAGTACAATTTGACGAGATTGAGGACTTGTCAACGGTGGAAGCGGACGAGGACGACGTGGAAGTTGACATTGACATTGAGACTGAGGACGACGTGGAAGTTGACATCGAGACAATGGACGACGAGTAGGGTCATCCCTCAACAACTCACTGGACTGGGCTTCCCGTCCATCTCAATCCAGAACTTAAATAATACAACATGAACATGAACAGGCCAGTTTTTTTTACTTAAATCTTATTTTCCTAATTAATTGTTTCCTGAGATCTCTCGAGATTTAAGATTTGACTGAAGACACGAAATGTGTTCGGCCCTTATTCCTTCCACTCAGTTAATGCTTAATAGATTTTTATATAGTAAGAGTACTCTGACCCCAGTCGTAGCTTTACTAGCTCCCAATAATAAAATAAATAGCCTCGTTTTTCTAGAATGAACTTAACGAAGTCTTAGTAGTTATAGTTGAGAAATGTCGTGGTACTAATTGGTACTAATTCATGTGAATAGAAGAATAGAATTGATCCCAGTAGTTTATTTTTTGTACTAATTTCCCTTAACTAATCTATCTACCAAATATGGAGGAATGTCAGTAATTCAGTAGTCGACATTCCTTCCTGTGCTATATTGTATACAACTATGTACCTACCTCCATGAATATGAGTACTAGACTGCGTGCTGTGTTTAATGAGTAGTCATTCATATGAGTAGTCAGACAGACAGACAGATCAGAGTTTACTATATATTTCACCTGCTGTCTGTCACTTTTCCAATCCCAATGAAATTCCAGGCGAGATTATATTATATTTATATTGAACTATTTAGTATGTATATTGACATTTATTGAAGAGAAGAAGAGTAATTAAATCCAATCAAATGAAGTGCTCCTCTGGTCTTTCTTCTTTTATTTCATATAAGTATGTACAAAATGTATTAAATATGTAAACAGGTCATGGTTCGCTATCGCTACTAAGTACTTCGGCAGAAAGGCTGATAGTTTGTACAATTTTTCGTTCAGAGTGGTTCAGAGTTCAAACAGGAAAGAAGTGAGAAATATAAGAAATTCAAAGATGGAATGCGGACAGGTGTAAATAAGAGAAATAGATGCAAGAGAGAGAAAGTGGAAAAGAAAGCAGAGTCGAGAAAATATGAGAGCGTTTCTTTGTTTATTGAGTCTGATCTGATATGTATTTTCTTATTCTTTGTGCAAATGTCTTGGACTTGGAAGCAGGAACACGGGAGTTGTATTATTGGTGGACATTACATTGCATAGTAGAGACGTGGTCGTTATTCGGTTTGGTTCTTGTAGACAGAATGAACCCCAGTAGTCATTCTATTCGGAATTACCTCAATTAGTTCTTCAGTAAAGACCATGTCCGTGTCCATGTCCATACCCGTGTCCATGTCCATGACCATAACCATGACCATGGTAGGAAACTATGGAGACAAATTAATCGGAATATTAACCTCTATTTCTAAGGGTAAATCGAGTTTAGTATTGTTTCTAAGCCTCACCGTGGTGCACGGGGTAAGCGGCCACGACGGGCTGGACGTATTTAACGACTGGGACCTGCGGAAATTAATAAAAATCAGGGTTAGTGGGAATCCTGAAGCTATGACCAGGGCAGGGTAGAGTTGAAATCGTTGGGGTTGTGCTTACAGCCTTGACGACTGGAACTATGGGATGGTAGGTCCTGTACTCGTGTTGGTAGCTCGTGGCAACTGGAACCTAGTATCCAACCAATAAGGAATGCTCAATTGAAGCATTGTTTCAAAGACTTTGAAAAGTAGAGACCGTTGACTACTCACTTTGACAATGGGCACAGCGGCGACGTGATGAGCATATCCATGTCCATGTCCGTGGTAGGGAGCGAATCCAGCCATGCTCACGGCAATCAGGGCAGACAGAACCACGAAAACAGCCTTCATTGTCACGAAATTTGCAAAGATTTGGGACTATAGGGCACTTGAAACTTGAGATAAGACACTGATCGTTCTTGTTCAACTAACTGCGGAGTGGTAAGTGATACTTGTGTGGATAACGGTGGAGCTCTTTATATACGCCACACAATTCATGACGAGGTTTGGACTACGCTTGGATTTTAGACCAGAGGTTAGGTGCACAACAGGTAGTTTACTTGGTTTGGCGTTCTTTTGGCCTATGCGGACATGCCTTCAATCCCAGCCAGTGGTGGAGCCAGGTAGCTGAGTCGTCAGATCAGATATCTGTGTGAGTATCTGAGGATCTGGTGCAGATTTGAGTCCATTGTTCTCTGTTTTAACTCGTCGGGTCCGTACAGAAGCCAAAAGAGCCACGCTGAATAAGAAGGCCCAGTCCCTATCACAACACAGTGCATAAGTATAATCAAATCGTGTAGAGACTTTGTGGCTTTGACTGGTGGCAGTATATTTGGTAATAAGGCACAACATACACAGTAGTGGTCAAAGCAAGTGGACAGGGCTAATGACAGGTTTGAGGCTATTCGCAGGACTTTAGGACTCCTAAATCAGCCTCAATGACACAATATTACTCAAACAATAAAAAATTGCAAAGGCCAAAAAAACTACAAAGTATTTCTAACTGAAGTCATGAATCTTGAATTGAGCTCTAATTTTCTCATAGCGTCCCAAGTCCCAATGTCGTGATCTGATTCACAAAATTATGAGCCACTGTCCAAGGTACTAATTACACGTTCTCGCTTCGAAATGGACAACTCGTAATAAGTGAACCGTATTTCATATTTCCAATGTTGAATGTGTAAAAATAAACCTCATTTAAGAAGGCGTTCCTACTATTCTTGCGGTTTATTAGTCCCATGCAAATAAAATTGTATAATTGATTCCATTCAGATTTGACACGTTCCACATTGGACGAAATTATTCGCATAAGTGCTGCATACGTCGTATAAATAGGGTTTAGTTGACGCCGTGTCCTTTACGGAAACAACGCCTGTAGGTAATGTATATCTGATCTAAGTACAAGGGCTGTTCAGTAAGTAATTACGGTATTGTGCTTGCGCTAACAATATCTCTGGATTCGCAATACTTCAAAGGCTTAGAATTTGACAATTCATGGCTTAGAATTTGACAATTCATTAACAAACAGGCAGAAATGTTGATCGGTTCAGCTTTTATTGAAGGTTTTCTAAGATGTAATGAAAACTCAAAAAATGTATCAGAATTTATCATAAAATCCAAATATTAACGGAATAACGTTCTGCTTAAAATTTGGATCCGGATATGCTTATCGCATGTTGTGGCATTACTTGTGGAATCACCCTCGTACATCTTTGGTTAGGACATTTGAGCGCAAGGCAAGAAGAGTAAAATTACTTCTGAATTTGTGTAATTACATTTTTTGCGTCATTTTACGTAATTGTGCAAAAAAAAATTGGTCTGGCGTTGTCGTAGCCAGCCTAAGCTTAAA
Source organism: Ceratophysella denticulata (assembly GCA_034694925.1). Classification (NCBI taxonomy): domain Eukaryota; kingdom Metazoa; phylum Arthropoda; class Collembola; order Poduromorpha; family Hypogastruridae; genus Ceratophysella; species Ceratophysella denticulata. Next base: position 9,072 of record JAQFYT010003176.1, read on the forward strand.
GCTCTGGGATGGGAATTGTTCCGAATCTCCTCACACTCTTGACATTTACGAAATAGTCGTAATTTCAGGTGTAAAAATGAGATGAATTAGGACAAGGGATTATGTATATTGGTATGTATAATAATTAAATTATGGAGGCGTAATTAATGAGACTGCCGTGTGCCTGACCTTCCCACTAAACCCCCAATCACTCCCCTTTATTGAATGTACATGTCTAAAGAAAAGCTATAATTTAGCTAATAATGCCTGTAATTAAGTCCGGCACTCTGTCCCATCAACACTTCTGACAAATGTTAATATGCAAATAGCCCTCGTCTGTACTATGAATCCCGTTTTAATTGAAGCTATAGACGAAATAGTCCGCCAAACCTATATCGTACACGCAGAGCCATAATGTGTGAGAACAGGATTGTAATTTGTGATGCTATTAAGCGGAAATTGCCTCATAGTCCGCGTCTGCGGTTGATTTGATATGTGGTGGACTTACTAATGCTTTATGCTTATGCATAAGCACTGCAGGCATAAAGTAGTATGCTCCTCATTACGTAATTCTGTTTCTATTTGGTCAATCTAATAATAATAAGGCTTCATTTGTTGGGCCACGACATTGGAGGACGGGTCGGGTGCCTTGGCACGCTCTCGTTTTTTTCTCGTCATTCATAGGTAACAATAATAAGAAATGATATACGATAATTCAGCTCGGAATTCAGAAGAAAACTCACACATTCGTCTTGGGAATTATGTCAAATGGATTCATATGTACTCAGTTCCTTCATAGATTACATTTCATCCTCAAATGTGGACTAATAATTACCTACAGTATTGGTGTTAGTCTTGCTTTTTTGAAAAAATGCGAATGTTCTTGTTGGTAAATCCGTGTAATAATCATCATAATCATAATAATAAAGTAAATTCACTCGAGCGTGGCTGAATAACATCAGAGATCAGACCTGTGCCTCTATAACAAGAAATCAAATTCATTCGACATTTGAGAGGTGATCATTGACCGTTGATCATAATTCATAATACATATTGCACCGACTCGATTTGCACTCTGATTTAGCACAATTAGAGATTATTAGGCAGAAAGGAGAGAGATATTAGGAATTTAGTCCAAGTACACAAAAGGTGGATTACGCAAGAGGGTTATCGTTATCATGATCATCATGAGTTGTTGCATGCACCAGACGTCTTTAAAGGAATCATATCATGTATTGTATCAACAAATCATCAACACATAAATAAACATTAAATAATAAGCATTGTGAGCGACTGCCTCAAATTAAATTGTGCCTTATTTTTTATTTCAATTCTCAATGTGGTAATTTGTTTAGACTGACTGAATGGATTGGTAGAATAAATAAATAGGTAAAAATTTGGGGCACTTCTTGGAGGCATTCCATTCCAAAACCTCTAATTCCTCACAAGGAGACGCTAATGCACAACGCATACGCTCTCATTACCTACACGCAATTATTGTATTGTATTATCGCCACGGATTTTGATTTTGACTGCCCTCTCCTCATGTGAATTCCACTAATCTTGTACAAATATCACGATCCGCTGTAGTCCAAATTCCAGAGCATAATGAATTGTTTCATTCAGAAAATTTTAAAAAAGCAACTCTAATCTAACGTCCTGTATGGTGAATCACAATCTGCGCTATTTTAACCCTGCTCACTTAATACAACATTTGAAACAACTGAACGGCATTGATGTCCTGTTCGATATATTGGGTAGGTACTGCAATAATTTGAGCTTTTCGGCAGATAGGGTGCAATGAGCATATATTCATTCTGGAGATTCAAACTGATTGATGATTATTCGCAATAGCCGTTCGTGGCGCAGGTTGGTAATTCGAACTCAATTTGTAAAATTACAAAAATACGAGAGGATTTTTTGACAAATTGAGTGTTGAGATAGAGACCAGCAGGTTTGCTTATGTGGCTTGGGATAGAGATACTGTTCGGACGGAGTATGCATGCAAGTATTGTAGTCAGGGTGAAGCCGACATTCAGTCGTTTTGTCTTCCATTGTGGTCTTGGACTGTCGTGGATCGTGGATATGGCAATCATTCCACCTTTTGTTCTGTTATTTACAAACTAGCATGTGCGGCCATGGGAACCATGGCCCGTCGCGTTGTCGCCTGTAGTTGTTTATGTTTACGTCTTGAAAA
>JAQFYT010003177.1:0-11245 GCA_034694925.1 Ceratophysella denticulata
GAATCTGCCATGAAAAAGAAGACTTGTGCAATAAGTCTGCATGGCAGTAAATTTGATTTTAGTCAGGTTAGGTTAGGCTAAAACGATAGCGGACGAGATTGATCCGTTCTGCAGGTTAGGTTAGAGTTTTGAAATACCCAAATGACCAACTAACCTAACCTTTGGAATTATAGACCAATTTTCTTATTGCAGCATTCCATTTCCTATTGCAAAAGTCATCTTTTTTATGGCATTCTATTCTATTTTTTCATGGCATCGAAAAATGCCACCCGATCTTATCAATATGTAAACCCTAATAGGCCATAGATACCTCACACAACTTTATCTAATCTGACCACAAGATCTTTGACAACAGTGTATTGTACATAGTAATTATGATGATGAGTTTCGACAAGCAATTCAATGCTCCAAATTACATATCAATAGATCTGTTTGACACATGTAATTATTTATGTTAACTTTTAAAATTTAAATTTAAATGAATCAAATCTGATCATATTCCATTACGTAACAATAGACGCCTTTTGTTTCGGAAAGTTGGCTGGTATTTTTAACCACCGGACGTTATACAATTAAGAGTATATAACATCAAAAGTGTCCATAAGTGAAAACCAGTATAAATACGTCATTTGGTATTCTACCTCGTCGTACTTGTGCTAAGAATGCTGATCTTATTCTTGACACTTAATAAAAGCTCAAATTTTAAATCAGACGTTAGTGATCCATCTGGTATTAATTTTTTTAAATTCGGGTTTGGTTAGGTTACTGACGCAGTTAAACTAGCGCAAAATTTGACACATTATACTAACCGCGCGCGCATGTAAGCAAACCCCATCACATTCCATAACAAAGAGCGTCTTGTATGAGTAACATTCATTAAAAATGAATTACTAATGTTCACAGAACTAATTTAAACAATACTCCCAGCTTCTGGTCCAACGAACCTGAGCTAATTAAAAGCTCCGTGGTTAGTTAAGCCTAATTGACTATTGATAAGAGAAGCTCCATATGACCATATTTGCTGTTAATAGTGCTAATGATTTTCCTCCTTTTCTACGGATTTTGTGGTTCGGTCTTCAGGTTTACTAATTGGAAATTCTAAAGAAATTGTTGATATCTACTCTCGTACAAAGAGATTTGATCAGTTGAACGCTGATGAGATCCTAGATACCCCGCTTTGCAAATTTTGTTTTGACAATTTTGACAATTAGTATTCTCTAAAAATGGCGGAAGATCCAATTGAAGAACGCGAGTTAAAAGTGTTTATAGGGTCATATGCACATTCTGAAAGTGACCAAGTTCCATTGGTCACGGTCAAAGATGGGGTCATTGGTGTGGAGAATGGAAAGGTAAGATAATTGTTAAATGTGGAGCACATCAATTACATCATATATCATTTTCGCACGTATTTATTGAAAAATTATCAGTACACGTATATTTCTGAAACAAATCAGGGCAATATATCGAGGTTCGATCCTAAGAAACTGAGTTCACTTTATGGATTACCTGACTGGGTCAGTCAAGAGCATTGGGTATCGGACCCATATAAAAATACATTTGTGCCAAATCGAGCTAAACCACCAAATCAAGTTCTCAAAGGGAGAAAAGTTTATATCTAAAGTTGTTGAAACCGTCCTCGCTGTTAAATTTTTTGATTCAGATTAATATATGGAAAAGCAAATATTAGATTTTGAATGACAACACGACTATTTAAATATTTGAGCAGCGTAATTCGGTAAACTGACATCGCTCTCGAATAGGGCGATGATGTAATTTACAATTAATTGATCAAATCCACCGTCTCACAACCGTAAAAGCTTTCACAAGTTTACAACTGCTCAATTTTTTTCTAGATCGAATACTTCTTTAAATACCTACTCCAGATTAGAGTTAGTCTTTTTATGTGGTGAAGATTCCGTGTAACAGACTTGGACGGTCACTTTTGTTTCTATGTAGCAGAGTATACGAAAACGAACGCTCAATCCAGCTAGACCGCACACGGAGGAATGAAATTGCAGTTTGCTTCACTTTCTCCATTGTATGACGATTTGAACAAATGATAGCATTTTGGGTGGAAAGTGTGACGAACAACATCAAAAACCGGTTTAAAAAATTCTTTTTGAAAACCAGAATGACGGACCATAAATTTTACAACTTCGAAATTTGAAAATACACGTTGTTTGAAGTTATTAATCAGCTAAGTTTTCTTTCCAGAATGGTATTATTCACTAATATGGATTGAATAAGATAGAGTTGGCAAAATGAAGAGATTATGGAAGGGTTTTCGAAATTAGATTTCTTCCTACTATTTCTGTTTGAACTCCGCCTCCAACTGCTATGTATAAGAGTTTATTCAACATCATAGTGTCCGTGAGCGGAAACCAGCGTGAAATGTCATTTGGCTGTTCAACATTTCTTGTACTTGTACCTGAATAGCTGTAACTCATTTATTGACACTTAAATAAAAGGCAAATCAAATCAAACTGCATCAGGCCTGAGCCAACTCTACCACCACCCCACCTCGCGCCAGAGAATTGTATTTGTTTCCCTTTCAATATCCTTAATCTGCCCTATTTATTATCAGCGAGATGTATGTACTCAGTACTTAGGTAGCCGCAGTACTTACTTGAAGAAGCATAAACCTTGTTTAAAGTTCAATAATTATTGCTACACGCTGTGTGTGACCTAAAACGCCTAGATCGCTGGTATATACAATAAAAATGCGGCCAATTGCTTAAAAGTCGATTGGTATAGATTATTTACTAATACGGTGTATTTCTTCATTATTTTCCAGATCATATTCGTTGATAGACGTCAGAATCTGGGCTTTCTGAAAGAGAAATACAATTTCGGACGAGAAAGTATTTACCATCTTCGTGGCTCGTAAGAAATAAAGTATAATCTAATTCAGAAATGGCTACATTCCATCACCTAATTGTTTTTAATCAAAAGTGTTTTATAATTACATTGTAGAGAATTTTTAATGCCCGGTTTCGTTGATACACATATTCATGCTGCACAATGCATGAACGCCGGGTTGGGTGTACTTGGACATGAAAAGGAACTTCGTGAGTGTCTCAAGAAGTACACGATCTCATCCGAAGTCAACTTCCGTGACCCCGCTCTGGCGAAAGCCTGTTACTCGGACATTGTGGTCAGTTTTGCGATTATTTTGAATATATTGAGTGGTCTTGAGTGGTCATTTTTAAACATGAGCTAATCTTATTTAACCCAGCGTGCAACGCTCCATTGCGGAACAACAACCGCGACATATTATGCATCCATATTTCGAGAATCATGTGAGATTCTGGCTGATGTGGTGGAAGAGCTTGGACAAAGGGCTCTCATCGGAAAGGTGTGTATGAATATGGCTTCACCGGATGCTTCTGAGAAATCCCAGGAAGGAACTCTGGAAAATACACCGGAATGTCTCATTATGACCGAACAATTCGTCCGAAACATTTTGGATAGAAAGGTACCTACACGAAATTTTATTGGATGATTTAATTTTAAATAACACCTAACGCGACAATACATGTTTATCCTTTAATCCAGAGCAAGTTAGTTCTCCCGATTATTACACCAAAATCCGCACTGTCATGCACCGAGGACATGCTCAAAGGACTTGGCGAAATTGCAGCGAAACATGATATCCACATTCAGGTATAAGATAAATCCGTAAAAAAATATGGGTATATATGGATTTCAAACAAGAGATTTTAATTTAAATCCGTCCAGTCCCATCTTTGCGAATCTGAAGAGGACAATAATCGTGTCCTAGACTTGTTTCCAGAGTATAAGTCGTTTGTCGAGATTTACCACAAGACGGGATTGCTCACCAATAAGGTAATTTTTTTTGAATAGCCAAAGGAAATGCAGGAATTTTCTTTAAAAAAAAAGTTTGTTTATTCCGCCGCCGCTTGAGTTTTCAGTGCTGAGCGTATAATTCGTAACTGTATGTCAAGATTAAACGGATGATTATCCAAAACACCAGAGTGCCAGCTACATCTAATTTTTAATGTTGATCAGGCAATAATGGCTCACTGTGTTCATATCACGGATGCGGAAGTGGAAGTTTTGAAGGAAACGGGCACGTCTGTGGCCCACTGTTCGACATCTAACATATGTCACGAGCGCGGGCTCTGTCCCGTCCGGAAACTGATGAGCATGGGCGTCAAAGTCGGACTTGGAACAAGTAAAAAAAGGGCTATCGGGTATTGTAAACATCATATGCTTGAAAAATATAACCTTCGATTGTTTCTGCAGACGTGTCAGCAGCCTTCAGTACATCCATGCTCCAAGCCATGCGGCACGCCATTCTGACTTCAAAAATTATCCGAATCACGAATTTCAGTAACAAACCGCTGTCCTATGAGGATTCATTTTATATGGCGACTCTGGGTGGGGCTGAAGGTACTAGCAAATTTCAGGCGAAAATGTTCAAACTCAAGTTGATCATATTTAATAGTTTTAAACGTTTTTAATATAATTGATCAGCGCTGAGAATGGACAACGACATAGGGAATTTTGTTGTGGGCAAATCCTTTGATGCCTTGCGCATCAACGTGGCTTCATTGGGAGCATCCCTGTCGTTCCTGAATCGGGAGACGATGAAAGAGAAAATCCAGAAGTTCATCATGCTCGGTGACCAGAGAAATATTAGCGAGGTCTATGTGGAAGGGCGGAAGGTGAACCACAACTGTGGGCGGAAATGGTGCAAATTTCTGTAGTATATTTAAGTTCAAGAAAATTGGCATAATTCCGGTTGGTTCTTGGTTTCTGTACCGAACAAAGTAGCATATGGAAAGCAGACGACTACAAAATATATTTTATAGGCGTGTAGTTAATGTACGGAATGAAATACAGTAATTTGTGAATATTTCGGCCTGAAAGGGGTTTCCGCCTCTTCTGACGGAATGTTTTATATTTATTTCTGGCAAAACCCGAGACAGGCCGAACATTGTTGCTTTTTTGAGGTTATGGGTTATTTGGTCTCCAAGAAATTTTAGCCCAGGACTCGGTCAATTGGACTTTTTAATAAAATTGTCTGTATGATCAGTAATTTGTATCTAAAAACTAGTATTACAAGTTGTAGAGAGATTTCTCGAATTTCCGGCAAAAAATTCAGTGCTTGCATACAGTATTGCGAACCTTATGTATTATTACCTGACGATTCCGAGGAATTTGCTCCTATTATTGTACGTAGTTATAGTTAAATAGTATTAATTTTCGAGATAGCTTCAAATCTTAGCCTTAATATAATTAATACCTATCCGCACCGCACTCCGCATAGGTATCTCAATCTAACAAAGTTTAAATCCATAGTCCGCGACCGAAATGGCCTGATTTGCGATACCCGATTGACCATGCACGAGCATTGGTGATACTGAACATTGAAATTATATTACAATTTTTATGATTCTGTTCCTGCAAGGGGAGTTGGCAAAAAAAGTTACAAAAATAATTGCATACGCCTGAGAATACCGTACCTTGAAAGTCCGCCGGAAGGAATCTATAATGGCGTCACACTACCCAAAATGTATTCTTCACGGAGCATGTTCTAAATCCCCATGCAATACACTTAAGAAGTACCTAATATTATCTAATAGAACATAGTTTTAGGTTGTAGGCTGATTACAAAGTATAGTATTTTTACGGCCAGTTTTGTGCAAAAAAAAAGAATGTGCCATTAAATAAAGGATTAATGTGCTAAAAAGACATATTTCAAAAACTAGGAAGATTTTTACGGCCACCACGAACAAAAGCTTGTATTGTACCAACACGCAGGCAGAATATGAATCTTTTTTGGCTAAGGCTTGAACACAGTTTTAATGGTTTGTTAGAGTGCCACTTGCTATTTTGCCAATTCTACGAGGTTCAATATACACTTGTAAAATATGAAAAGAAATACTCTGTGTAAAAAGTATGTAATAAAAAATGAAGATTCGTCTTTTTTTACAGTTTATGTCTCGTAACTTGTATCACCTTCGGATTTATATGTACGAAATGAGTGCTCCTACAATTTTATGAGTTTTGTGAGGGTTAGAAGTTGGAAGTTGGTAAAATTCGGTTCAGAAATTGTCTAAAAAATCTTACACGTACAAATCCAAGCTGTTGTATAGGTCTTTCCTTGAAAACTTGAATTTGCACTACGGGGTAAACTAATTTACAGACCATCCTTGGGTCAAGTTAAAGTTGACAGTCGAGCGAGTCGTAAATTATGTGTATTTTTTTAGCAATTTCCTTGCAGAAACGCTTAGGTCCATCCAGGGTACGTGACAGACGTAAATCATTGAAGATTTTTGCTGCAATTTATATAACCCTAGCAGCGTCTGTCGATGCTCTTGTCTGGGGCTCGGTTGGTGGTTTGGTTTCCCGTTATTTAAAAAAATCCTGGAACAGGGGTTAGTGCTAATGCTGATTTGATGTCAACTTTGTGAAGCGCATTTATATTACTTACTTAAATCTGATATGCATTAAAAATGATAAAGTTTCCTTGTGTAAGCACATCAAAACAAGGAATATACAAATTTCATTTTTATTTGAAATAACGCCGATCAATTATTCGGGTTTTTGTTTTAATAAAGTGTATTAAAAATTCTTTTACTAATTGAAATTTTTCTCTGAATTTTGCCGTAAAAAATTAACCCTTTGTTTCATAACCAATTGAATTACATATGTTTATACTATAATCATGTCCGTTCTTTTCAAATTGAACTTTTCGCCTTGCGGTCGTCTCCGGTCAGCTATTGTATAACCTAATATCGTCCACTCGTCTTTGCAATAGTTAAAGTCACAAATACGATCAAATTCAAATTTATAGAATCCAGAACGACCTGCTCCAAGTTCCGATGGCTATTCGAAAAAACCGTGAGGCGAATAGACCGATATTACATGCAAACTATCACATCCAAAATAACTAGGTAAGCACCGTCGTTATTGCGGAGTTTTTCTAATTTCCGAGTTCTAAGCAAAACGCTGCTACAGCGCAGCGGATTTACAAATTTGAAAAACTCTTACTACAGTACAGTTACAGTATCGCTGCGCTGCACTATTCCAAAGTGAGACTCATAAGCCCTATTGTATCTCAGAGCGTAGGTGGAGTTTAGAGTTGAGGCAAAGCAAAGAAGGCAGAAAGGGGTAAAAGTGAGGAAAAGTTATAGTCTTTCAACCAATCCTGAATAGGCTTCTCTGTGTTTTTGGTGGATTTCTGATCTTCAGTACACCACCGGCTCCATGGCAGCTTTTCTTTTCTACATGAGAGACATGCCAAATGCCCGCAATCTTACGTGTATGTAGTCCTCGTCTTACATACAAACTAGACTTCTCGTTTCGTTTTTTTGAAAACTGGGAGAAAAATCAGTATTTATGTAAATTCAAATCCAGAATTTTAGTGTTAGTTCGTCTGCATAGGTTTGGGTGCCAGTTACAACGGTTTCAGGCTCTGGCTAAACAACTGGCTATCTCCATTAACGGTAAGAATTTTATTTAAACTGTTACATGCTATACTGTACCTAGTTAAGGCTAATTTGATTAAAGTATTCGGAATACTTGCTTCTTGTGGTAATAAAATATTTAGATTACAATATTAGCTGGAGCTTAGCCACGGGTTTCAGCATAAAAATTAATGTCATAAGTCGTAAGATCTTCAGTACGTACATTTGCAAATAGGAAATATAGGTACGGTATACATAGGTAGGTACCTAGCTAAGTTGTAGGTAGAGTCACTTAAAATATGCATAAAATTCCCTTGTACGGATAATAAGGATAGTTAGTGCTAGTAAACCACTAAAACAGAGTACTTTTAAGAACACCCCACTGTGGAGAAAGTTAGTAAAAATGACAATGGGCTATTTAGTAATTCAAATTCAAATGTTACGCTACGATGGGTTTTTAATTACTAATGAAGCCCTTTACGACCCCATTACAGTAAAAAGTAATTGTGATGGACCATTAGGGTACCCAAGTGCTCTCCTTGTCAATTTTATCCGCTTTTGATGGTTCATGGGCCTCATTTTTTTGGTTATGAAGGCTATCAGTTTTATCGCGTTTTAGCTTGGCTAATTTTTGGCAGCAGAAGAAGTATGCGTGGCATACTGAATCGGGTTTGTCCTTTAGAATTCCATACTTATATTAAAACAACGCTAGAGTTAACTCAAAATTTAATATCACTACTCACGTCGAAATGATTTTGTGCTCATATTAAGCATTAGAACAGCATGAGAGATCACAATTATTTAAATTTTAGACTAATTGTAAGTACAAATAAAGTATATGTAATGTTGAACCAGTCAGTGTTTATTCAAATGTTGTGCCTACTGTTGTATATGAGGTCAGAGAACACGCAAAAAATGCATATTATTTGATACTTGAATTTAAGAAATATATTTAGAAGTGTTAAGTGTATAGTTCAATGCCGCCGTTCATTATATATAGGAAACCTATTATACTTCTCCATTTAAAACGATTAGATTCTGAAACCAAAGTTGACCAGGCTGAACAGTACTCGTACTATCTGATGTATGATGTACCCTTCATTTAGCCTGGCCGGGATTTAGGTTACGTTTTTTGGGCAGGATAAAAAAGATCCAAAAACGATGAAATTCAAGATAATTATTATCCACAAACCTGACAACCTGACGATAGGTTACGTTGATTTATTACATGCTTTCATTGTTGCCTAACCTAACATCACAGGAACATAACATATATTATTGTCTTAACCAATCCAACAGATGTAAAATTACCTTCGAGCAAATTTTTTTGTACCTAACTTGAATTCGAATATTATTTCCCTAAATTCATTATTACAAATAAATTAACAGGCGTAAGAATGCTACATTAAAATATTTAAAACTCTGTACTTTTTAAAGCAATTAGTAGAATCCATAATACACGTACAAATTCGCTGTGTGTCTACAAATACTCAATTAAAAAGTAATAGCAATAAGGACATTGGATAACACTTTTCAAAATTTAACATTGCTCTTATGGTGAGACTATATCGCACATTTGTACATATATAAATTAGTAAAATTATTATTTGCCTTGCCTGTGACCTTCACTTAATGACGGTACGGGGTCAAAGTCAATTTTAAATCCCGCTATTTACATAGGTAATTATAATTTAGCGTTTAAGGGTAGGTGGTAACTCAGAGATTCGGAATTTCTGATTGCATAACGTAATACCTTATACCTTTGTATTGTGTCCTTAACTGTACCCTGCGTAACAGAGCAGTACAGAAGCTCAATCAATCAGTTTGAGACAGGTGACTGACATTCTCAATTTTTAAACCCGTCTGCCTGTGTGCCTGACCAGCAGCCGGCCTGATTATAAATTCCTTTGCCTCATTCCGCCCTACTCACTCGTGTGTGACATCGAGCAGTACTCATATAGGCAGTGATCAAGGAATCACACCCTTTTTCATAACCTGAATGCACTCACTATAACCGACAGTAGGGTTACGTTCGAAAAAATTCTGCGATCCAAGGAGCGCATGCTGATTCTCATCATTCTTGAAGATTCTGTCTGTTCCTATAAGCTATGCTATTATGCTCCTTAATTTATTTATTCGTATTACAATCACTGTATTATATTATATTATCATATATCATACGTAAAATAGATGTGATCATTGCTTACTGTATTTGAGTAATTGCCCTGACTAGGTCCTTAAACGGAGAGACGCCGTGAATATATAGCTGTTGTGATATTATATAATATAATAATAGTATACAGTAATGATTTATTGTATATTACCCTTATTCAGAATGATTTACAAGGCGCAATAGAGACTATTCATAAGCTTAAATTTTATTATTTATTTAAGCAAAACAAAAACGGGGTTCCCGACGGTGATTCTACCATAAACCCTTCATCTCCTGCTCCTAATTGACCATTACGGGGTTACGCGTGGATTTATCACAGTGGGAAATCAGGAGAATGATGAATCAACCTTATTCTAATTACTTTTTAGTATTCTGTTTAGTATTTTTTATTAAGTACTGACCGTTGTTGAATTGCAGTATTACCAGGCTAGCTTGTGTTGCTTATGCATGGTTATTAATTAGGTAATCTGAAGTCGTGAAGTGGTACCATTGTCGCGTGTGGCGTCCCGCGTTTTGAGTAAAGCTTTGCTTAGGTTAGGTTAGGAAAAAAGCCTAAGAAGATAGCTTAACCTAGGTAACTGATTTTTCTAAATAGATTCCTATGAAAAAACGCCCATATTTTACTTCAATTATAAATAACAATTATTATGTACGATTTTGTTAGATTGCTCTGGGGCATGCAGTACTCGGCGTACGCTTCCCTTTTGTTCAATTCTACAGACCTGACGGTACGTCAGTCAGTCAAAAGCCGGGGTAGAAAATAATATATAAGGAATTAAGACTCTGTCTCTTGAGCATTGGTGGGTACACAACAATTACCTATGGCTTTTCCTGTCTGTCATTCTGAATCAGGCAGGTAGGACAGGCAGACGTTTAGTTGTAATTAGTTCTACATAGCATATAGACGAACACAAAAGTCTACGTTAACTGTGATGACTCGGTTGGTTTAAATTTGTGATTGAGATATACATTGGGATTAGGATTAGTATTAGTAGGTATTAAAACGTGGAAGAATAGTGAAAGCAGTGTAACGGGGCGTTTAACCATTAACCAGGAATCATTCTTTTGTGCGGATTCCAAGATCAAAGTCATATTTTGGGATGTGATTTGTTTGACTGATTAAAGTTAAAAGATATCTTCTCGGTGAACTTGCAACAACCTACTATATTAAGAATTTATAGTTTGAGCATGTTTATTTCAATGCCAGTTGAAGAAAATTTGGATCGGAGGTAAACTTGCATGGTTACTTTGGTACAACAGGTTAGTTGTGATTGGGCTTATTAAATATATTTACAATTATAATGCCTGGCTCCAGGTTATTTTGCAATTCAACGTTGACAGTTAGATCTGCTCCGTAAAGCGAACAGTATAGAAATCGCAAATGCGGTTTCTAAAGCAAAAATTAATGCTCATTTCAATGTGCAATTATTGCAGATTCGCATGATTATTACCTGTTGTATCTATAAAATACTGTATAAAATATTATATCTCTGCCGGTGAAAACCAGTCGAGAAAATGAACCCAAAGTGAAACCAACTTGTAAGTCGGTATGTATCTGCTAGGATCAGAGCCCGAAAACGACCAATGCCCGAAAAGTACATGAAATATTGAGAATTATTCAGAATCGATTTCAGGG
>JAQFYT010003178.1:0-11243 GCA_034694925.1 Ceratophysella denticulata
ATTCCATTTCTCAATGCAAAAGTCTTCATTTCTAACGCACATTCTATTTTCTCAATGCATCGAAAAATGCCACCCATCCGGTTGCAACAAACCGTCACCGTTTTGAACTCATCATCATCACTTTGTTTTCTTTGCCGGGTCGGCTTTCTCAGCATTGAAATGAGCCTGAATCTGGCGCCTCATTACGAGCTCCGGTGAAGCAATGTAGTCCGCCACATTCGGGAAGTTCTTGAGTATCTTCGGATTCAACTTCCCAACGTTGACTGTCTGCATATCCTTGTACTCGACTTGAGCAACACCGATTGCTTTCAGAATCTCTTCATCCTGATAGATGGATCTCATAGGACTCATAACAGCCGCAGCCTCATGATCTTCAAAAATAGCTTCACGCCACTCTTCCCCAGTAACCGGCTCGCAGTGGACCCCATACTCGCTCAGGATCTCCAGCATCATCTCTTCTGTCAATGCCGACCCAGCGGTAATGTTGTAGAGTCCGCGCTCCGCGGTATCACTCAAAAATAACACTGTGGCCACTTTGGACGCGGAGTCAACAGCCATGATTGGTGCACCGCTGAATGGGCCCTTGGGTATCATCCGGATACGAATGGAAGCCAGTGTGATTGCCCAGAGATGATTGTAGCCTTTTGGAATAAAACCTGTGACGCTATTTCCAACAATAAGGGGAAATCTCAAAGTCGTCACCGGAATCCCACGTTTTGATGCTTCAAGGGCTAATTTTTCACATATGAATTTGGTTCGCAAATAGCCCCAAACAAGTTCTTCACCTACATCCTCCTCGTCTGGGTATTCTTCAATAGGAAGACAATCTTCTGTAGACTTGGTGGCACAGATCAGACTTGAAGCATAGAACATGGATTTTGTTCTACCAGTACTTGCGAATTTGAGAACGTTCACCATTCCGCGTATATTGGCTCGGAGTTCGTTGTACTTAGCGACGTGGTCTACCCTCGCGGCAAAGTGCATGATTCCGTCAATTTCTTCGGCGAGACTCGCGTAAGCTTCTTCCGTTAGGTCAAATCGAGGTTTTACCATGTCCCCAACGATGATTCGAATATTATTGCAAGGGACGGCTAAGTTAATTCTATATTGTGTCAGAATAGTCGTTAATCTTTTCAAAGCGTCCTCCTCGGATTTGGAGCGAATGAGACAATGAACGACTAAATCCTGTGATGACTTCACAAGATCGACTAAACAATGGATTCCCATGTAACCCGTTCCACCCGTGAGGAGAATGTGTTTCATTTGAGATGGAATTTTAGCCGGAATTTCTGCCGCACAAACTTCCTCAGGTAAAAGAACATCTTCTTTAATCAGTTCAGTTATCGGCCTTGTATCCAAGCAATCATTCTCGATAAGATGAGCCAAGTGAGTTGAGAGACTTCGAATTGTACGATTTTCCTGCATTGAACTAATACTCAGTGTTCGATCTCCTAACATTGCTTGAAATTGATTCTTCATTTCCATAGCCATGAGGGAGTCGAGTCCAAGGTCCGTGAAATTTTGGTCAATGTCCAGTACTTCTAATGGCGGGAGCCCCAGAGTTTCCTTAATCACGGCTTCCATGTAGATTTGAATTTTGGCCTGGCGCTCTTTGAATGATGTTGCTTGTTTGATTTCTTCAATGAGGTAATCGTACTGCTGAAATCGATCTTCTTGTTTCAGAGATTTCATTTCATCCAAATAACGTCCTTGTGGAAATGTATTTTTGACCAGGTTCCAGTCCATGACCTCAGAGACGCCTACTTGGACATCAGATCCCGTCATTATTTTCTCAAGTGCCGAGATTCCTTGGGCTGGTGTGAACATGCGCATTCCGGTAAAGACTTCTGCAGCAACGCCAATGTGAGCCGCCGCACCCACATCACTCCAACCACCTGTTGAAATAGAGAGAGCGAGTAAAATTAAGATCTACCTACTATATATTTTTAAGTGTCCGTCTGTCCGTCTGTTTGTGTTCGTATAAATGGACGAACAATAGGGGTACAAGTTTTGAAATCTCAAATTGTTGGTATCAGTCCCGCGCAGCTAATAAGATATTACGGCCCTAAGTGTCTTGACCCCCTTCCCCCCATGTGGCCAAAAACAGAAAAATGGTCAAAAAATTATTATTTCGTGTGATACATCAAAAGCTTCGGGTTCCCGTGAGCAACTCAACGCCGTATTGCTCATTTAAATATTTTGACCCCCTACCAGCCCCCTTCCCCGATGTGGCCTTGAACGGTTATAGGCTACACTCTGATGCACTTCTTTCAAGTTAGAATTTCATAATAAAAATCTACGTACCCCAATTAATTGTCGTTCCCGGAAGGCCAATGGAAACTCGGTAATGGATAAGTGCGTCCAGAAACCTGTTAGCAGCAGCATGATTACACTGTGCTATCATGCCCAATATACCGGATAAGGATGAGAACACGATGAAGAATTCCATTTGATAGTCCAGGGTTAGACTGTGAAGATTCCAACCGCCGTAAACCTTTGGTCCGAATACGTATTCAATGCTCTCCAGGGTTTGGTATTTAACAAAGTCATCTTTAAGAACTCCTGCGGCATGCATGATTCCGCGCAGTGGCGGCAATCCTAATTTCTTGATTGTCTCCAGAGCGCGCCGGCAATTCTCGTAGTCCCCAACGTCCGTTTGAATCACTATAATGTAACTGTCATTCCGATTCCAGTCGTCAATTAGCCGTTTCGCCGTTTCTGAGGGTAGGTTCCTCCCAACTAAAACAATGGTTTGAGCCCCCATGGATCGCATCCATTTGGTCACTTCGATCCCAATCCCACCTAATCCACCCGTGATCATGTACGTGCTCCTGGCGTTGAATAGTATGGACTTATGCTCAATTTTCCCTGTGTTGTGTACAATGCATTTGGAGATTTCAACCACAATTTTCCCAATTTGTTTCGTTTTTTGAAAGTAATTGAAGGCTTCACGGAGGTTTTGCAAGGGATATGATACGAAGGGCAGAGCACTGCAAGACCCTTCATCCATCATTTTTTGGATCTTGCAAATTTGTTCGTCTATGTCCATTTTTTGATCCACTGTCTCGGCACCCGCACCCTTCAGAGCATCCTTCTTACTCAGGTCAATGACGGTGTACTTCACGTCCGGTCTCAGAGCTTCCACTTCTTCGGGTGTCCAAATGTTCATTCTGGCAATTTCCACGAAACAAGCACCTTGGGAAGAGATTCTTAAAGCTGCTTCTTTGAAACCTGGTCCCGTGAGAGAGTTCAGAATGACTGTCACTCCAGCACCGTTCGTGTCCCGCTCAATTCCATCTGCGAAAGTTGTATCACGAGAGTGGTAGACGTATTTGATGCCCAACCCACGCAAATAAGCTCGTTTTCGTTTGCTTCCAGCTGTAGCATAAATTTCCGCACCAACTCTGTTCACTAATTGAATGGCCGCAAGCCCCACTCCACCGGTCGCCACGTGAATAAGGACTCTGTCTTCAGCTCTGATTTTGGCTACTTCAATCAGTGAAATTACAACAGTAGCAAAAGCAACGGGCAACGTTGAAGCCTCTGCAAAAGACATACTTCTTGGGAATTTCATAATCTGTTTAGCGAGGACCATTGTATGTGACGCCAGGGCTCCTCTGGTGGCCAGACCGCAGACTTCATCTCCCACTTGAAACCGAGTGACCTGAGGTCCAATTGCACTGACGACACCGGAAAAGTCCAATCCAGGAGCTTCCAATAAGGAAAGACTTTCCATATTCGGCATTTCAAAGCCCTCTGGCTTCATTATCATGAATAAATCCCGGAAATTGAGTGCACAGGCTCGGACTTCCACTTGAACTTCATCTTCTATCGGTTCTACTCGTGACACGGGTCCAAGTTCAATATCCGCAAGTGACCCACTCTCTGGATTAATGAACTTGTAACGATCTGTATTTGGAAGTGCAACGGGAAGAGCGGGGTTTTCAATGTAAGTCAATCGAAGCACGTAGGTTTTATTGGGACGAAAGGTCACGAAAATCTCATCATCCTGATTCCAGAGCTGTGAAAAGACTTGGAGACTCTCCGTTGGCGTGGGCACCGAGTCCAAATCCATGAGACAAATTCGAATATTTTGAACTTCATTTCGAAAGGATTTCATGATTCCCCAAGCCGTGGCTCCGTTCGGATTTCCGGGTTCTGAATCTCCAATACTATGTACACCGCGAGTGATTACAATGAGTTTGGGACGAGATTTGAGTTTCTCGCCTTTATCCAGATAGGTCTTTAAAGCACCCCAAACTGCCCTCACAACTTTTCGCTGAACGTCCACCACATCCTCTGACTCGAATTGGGTACAGAGAAAAACTATTCCTTCCAAACTTGGGGTTTCAGTTCCGATATTGAAGAAATTGGTAATTTGTTCCCCGACGTTGTTGGCCCATATCCCGGTGTTCGTCACAACGCGAGTCTGAGTTTGGAGGTCTTCAGAGAGCTTAGTTCCAAGGGAACTTGAATCATTCAGAAGAAGCCATTGCTTAGAAACGGACTTGGAAGCAATGATTCCATTAGATGCATTTCGACTTGTAACAATTCCAGCCATGGGTCCCAGCTCGAACCAAATACTGTCAAACTGAGCTCGTTCCAAGCATTCCGTCCATTGCTCCGGGGTTAGAAGAGCTGTCATTTTGCTACCCACGCGAAAATCATCGTATCTCCACCAACCGTCCAACATTCCATAGAGAAAAATAACCGCAGGATGAGCTTCAAAAACTTCACCCAATATTAGTATTCCATTGACCTTTAGTACTCTCTTGATATTCGCCAGAGACTCCTCAATCCTGATAGTGGCATGTACCACGTTCACTCCGATAATACAATCAAATTCTTCCGGAGAAAAGCCTTGGCTCAACGGTTCTTCTTCAATGTTGAATAGTTGATAAGTCATTTCCGGACCTGTTCCTAATTTCTTTTTAGCCTCGTTGAGAAACATTGGTGAAATATCCGTGAAAGTGTAGTGATAGGGTATTTGATGTTTCTTGAGTGTCTCAATACAGGCCGCCGTTGTACTGGCTGAGCCGGCCCCTATTTCTAAAATACGGACTACACCGTCCTTAGAGGCTGTATTTTTAAACAGAGCCATGCTTTCGGTAAAGTAGGCGGTGATGACCGCGTTCTGGTAGTTGTAAAAGATGGAATTGGTGTAGAATTGTAGAGTTCCAGTCTCGGACTCATCTTCTGGAAACATGAAGGCCAGGGGTGTTAACTTTCCTTGAAGAATGAGTGGGAGACAAGTTTCGTATCGTTTGAAAAATTCCATCTCCGTGTCTACTTTACCCAGATTCTGAGCAATTTTTATATTTGTACTAATGGTCGCCTCACACTCTGCTGGAGTTGGAAGAGGTTTGAGTACAGTGTATTCTCCAGAGCTCACTTCCGTTAGGTAGCCCCTTAGTTCCAGCTCGTAGAAATACGAGAGGAGGATTCGGGGATTGAAGGCGGCTGGAAGGAATGGTTTCCATTGTTCCATGTAGAGAATTTCATTCGTTGGTGCCCAGGGCCAGTCACATTCCTGAATGCTTCGACAAAAGTTCAGAAAAATGTCTGTGTTGAAATTTTCCACCATCGTTCTGATATCTTCTGTAGAGTACTCCGTAAATTGTTCCATAAAGTAGTTCTTTCCAACATTCTGCATCTGTGGTATCATTTTGGAAGCGTCGACCCGGGAGTCCATTTTCCCCATCGACTGTTGCCATTTATCTGTCATGAAGTCCGGAGTTTCCTGTGCATCCTCTCGAATGGCTCGGACCACGGAGTTGACTGTAGTCTGAATCAGCTCAAGGCCTTCCATGGTTGCCAATGGCTCACCCGTCGCAGTGTAGAGCGTCACAACTGTATCGTCTCCTGTGCAATATGCGTAAACCGTGCTGGTCGGGATTCTGGACATCCAGCGAAATTTTTTAATGCTGATTGGCAGATAGAGAGTCTTTTTGGTGCCGTCGGTTCCTGAGAGATGCTCTCGAAAGGCACATGCCTGAATCATGGCATCGAGTACAATGGGATGACATATATACTCTTCATAACCGGTAGGAAGAGGAATTTCGGCCAGAATATCGTTGTTCGTTCCGTACCAGGCGGAAGCAATGCTTTGGAATTTAGGACCAAAATTAATTCCAATGTCCGCAATTGCCTTGTAGCTCGTTTCCAGGGATTTCTTATGTGTCAGGCTTGCTTTCAGTGCTTCTAAATCCAGAGTTACTTCTTCTGCATGTTTGGAACTGGGAGAGAATTCAGCGGTAGCATGGCGTTTCCATTTATCGAAATGTTGACCTAGTTTCCTACTCAAACTGAGCTTATATTTGAATCCATTATCCTGTTCCGTGTTAGATTTTTCGGTAGTTACCAGAGTTTGAATGTTGCATTTGTTCTCAAGTGCTAAAGCGGCTTCAATCTGAAAATTCTCAATTGTAATTGAAAACTTGTTCTTGGAACCTCCTTGCAGTACTTCTCGCCCAGCAGCCAGGAAGGTCTCAAGTAGCCCCGCGGCAGGAACAACCACAAAGTCAGCCACCTTGTGGTCCTCAATATATTTTAACTGCTTGAGACGCAGCGTTTGACAGAATATTGTTTGTTCGATAGGAGACAGAAACTGTTTTCCAAGAAGCGGATGCAAAACTGGATTCAGTTCATCTCGAAATTCCATGTCTTCACCAATCCAGTATTTCTGGCGTTGAAAAGGATATATCGGCAAATTCACGCATTTCTGTCGAATTCCGTAGACGTTTCCCCAGGCGAAGTCCAAGCCGGAGACGTACAGTTTCATGGCTGCCGTATGGAAGGCGGTTGGTGGTTCCTCATTTTTTCGCTGTGTTGGACAGAACACGCCATTTCCGCTCGAACCCTCCACGTTTTGCATGGCAAGTGCCAACAAAATTGGCTGAGCACCAATTTCAACCAGTGTCTTGCATTCATACCAAAGAATTTTAACTGCTTCGGAAAATCGGACCGTGTCTCGCAAGTGGCGTTGCCAGTAATGTGCTCCAAATTCCATAGATTCCATAGTCTTCGCCAAAGTTCCAGAAACGTAGGTGCAAGTTGGAGTTCCAACTGACACCGTTTCGGCAATTTTCCCAAAATCTAGGAGGATCGAATCCATGTCCCTGGAATGAAAGGCGTGTGTGGCTGGAATTCGGACGTATTTGACCCCACTGTTCGCACAAAAGTCTTCTAGGAATTTGATGGCGTTAGAGTTTAGGGAGACCACAACTTCTTCGGCCGAATTAATAGCTGCAATGTCCACCCAAGGTTCATTATCTTGATACGCCTTGCAATAAGCTTTGATTAGTTCCTTGGTTTGATCTTCACTGGCTCGAATGGCCAGCATGGATCCTTCTGGTAGATCGCTGACCAGTCGACTTCTCTCCGAGACCAGCTTCATGGCATCACTTAGTGTGAGGACTCCAGCACAGACTGCAGCTGCGAATTCTCCCACGCTGTGACCCAACACGCCGTCAGGTTTAATTCCAAAAAAACTCCAGAGTTCCGTCAGGCAGTATTCAATGCAGAAGATTGCCGGTTGACAAAAGAGCGTCTGGTTTACTAAGTTCTCGTCTTTGAAGAGAACGGTGGAAAGGTTTTCTCCTAAATTCAGCTGGAAGAGGGCATCGCATTGATTCATTGCTTTTCTGAAAGCTGGAAATGCTTCCGAAAGTCCTCTGGTCATTCCAAAATACTGGGACCCTTGACCCGTGAAAAGAAATCCAACTTTGGATTTTTGTGTAGAAGCCCTGCCTTGAGTGTAAGATTTGTTTTCCAATCGAGCCAGAAGTTGTGGTGTGTTCCCGGCCACTAGTGCAATTCGATGTTGAAGATGAGCTCGCCCAACGTTTGTCCCATAAGCAATGTCTCTGAGCGGGATATCTCGATTCTCTTTTAGAAATTCAACATATTTCTGAGTCAAAGCCGCAAGAGATTCCTCGGATTTGGCGGAAATCGTAATCATTTCAACCTTAGATGAGGTACTTCTGAATCTTCGTGGCTTGGGTGGTTCTTGAACGATGACGTGGGCGTTTGTGGCGCTCATGCTGAATGAGCTAACTGCAGCAATCCGGGTTTTAGCTTTCCATGGCGTCAATTCCAAGGGAATTCTGGCCGGAATAGCGTCAAGGTTAATTCGAGGATTGAGGGTTTTAAAATTCCGATGTGGTGGGATTTTCTGGTTTTGCAAACAAAGAATCACTTTGATGAGTCCAGCTATTCCGGCTGCTGACTCGGAGTGTCCAATATTCGTCTTGACTGAGCCGACCCACAATGGTTCCGTCCTACCTTCGGAGTACACCTGACCCACTGCATACATCTCAATAGGATCTCCTGTATTTTCAAGTTCAAGGTAAAATTAAAATTAGTAACTTTTCAGCTCAACTGAGCTGAATTATCAATATAACTTACGTTCCAAGCAGCAGTATGATTTACTCACCCACGATAGTTCCAGTTCCATGGGTCTCCACGAAACTGACTTCAGCAGGAGCCACTTTGGCTCGTTTCAAAGCTGCGCGGTAAACTCTCTCCTGCGCCTTCTCATTCGGAGTTCCGAAACTCGTACCCGTCCCGTCATTATTCACCGCAGATCCTTTGATGACAGCTAAGATATTGTCCCCATCTCGACGAGCGTCCTCGTAGCGTTTCACAGCAATAACTCCACAACCCTCGGCTCTGAAATAAGATGCCGGGAAACATCGAGTTTAAAAGTCAAAAATTGGAAAACAATTAATTTTTGACGTTTCTAACAAAAAATACCTTGCAAATCCATCTGCACTCTCATCAAATGTTTTGCACTTAAAGTCTCGTGACAGAACAATCCCGTTCATATCATCCGCTTTACCAGAAAAGGGATTAAATGGGAGCAGAATTAGATTGACTCCGCTCACAAGAGCCAAAGACGTTTCTCCATCTCGAAGACTTTGACAAGCCAGATGTAATCCGGTCAAGGATGAAGAACAGCCTGATTCCACAGCCACGGCCGGGCCGTGGAGACCCAAACAAAATGAAATCCTGGAAGCCGTAGCGCTGTATTTATTTCCAAGAAAAACATGAAGAAAGTCCGTCGCTGCCTCATCCTCTTCCTCACGTTTGGACTCAAAAATGAGACGCTCATAGTCCTGTTGCCACATTCCGACGTAGACACCCGTGTCGGAGTCCCTCAAGGTCTGTGGATTAATCCCAGCATTTTCCAAACACTCCCAGGTCACTTCCAGCAAAAGGCGTTGTTGTGGGTCAACCAAAACTGCCTCTCGTGGACTGATTCCAAAAAATTTCGCATCGAATTCGTCAATTGGGCAATTGAGAAATCCGGCATGTAGCAATGCATCGGGTAAGTGGATAAAGGCGGCTCGTTCAACGGGGAATTTTCGGATGGCCTCTCTTCCCTCCGCCATGAGTTTCCAGTACTCGTCAGTATTATTGGCACCAGGAAAACGACAGCTCATTCCCACGACCGCCATCGTACCTTCATACTGTTTCTCAATTTCTGGATCCAATTCTTCTTCCAAATCATGGACCTCAATTGCCTTGCCGAATTCATCCTTTAACATGGCGTTCAAAGATTAGTATACAGGGTGATTCAAAACTTGTATCCTTGTTAGCTTTTTATTTGTATATACCGGTACCGTAGAATAATTTCCGATAGCACAAATTAAAACTTACAAAGTTCATTTGGGATCTTACGGTACAATAATACATTTAATGCTAACCTTATCAAACATTACGTTGTTAAGAACTTATAACCAAATCAATTATTTATTGTTTACATTACTTACGTATCTCTCTTCGCCGCGATCGGAAAGTTCGGGAATAACTCGAAGAAATGTGAATTCATTGGTTCTAAAATTGTATTAAATTTATTCATGGGTTAGTGCTCAAGCTTTTTCAGTAAGGTTTTATCGCAGATAAGCTTAATACGTAAAATATCTTTGCAGTTGCGCTTAACAAGAAAAAAAGGCAAATTGTATTTCTGGCATTGGCGTTTTTTTCGTTATTTCAGTTCATGGTCTGAACGTAAAGTACAAGAAGATTTGAACTTACTCAGTTTCATTGTCATTGATGACTTCTGAAATGGAAATACCAGTGATGTGATTGACGGATGAAGTCACATTGCTTTCAAATACTTTGTGCAGGACGTCGTCGACTGCAATTGAAAAGAGTTGAAGTAAAAATAAGTTAAGACACTAATTAAAGGTTTTAAATTTCGAATTTACTTTAAATACTATTTACCATTTCCAATTCCAAGTGCTCGTGAAACTGCAACTTCCAGAAGTTTATTGAATGTTACTATGCTTGGTTTGAAAACAAAGAGTGATGTTTCGAAACGTTCGTGAACTTTGTTGTCCTTAATTGCTGAGAACTCGTCATAGCCAAACAATTCTTCGCAATTCTTTTTCGCCTGTTGAATAAATAATATAGGTAATGATTGAAGAAAACTCTATTTTGCCTAATAAATAAAATCAAGCAAAAAATTTGTTTTTTAAATTCGATGGGCTAGTGTACCCCAAAAATTTAAACATCGTGAATATGGGCCGTTTGAATTATAATGTAAACAGAAATAGTATATAAACAACATAACAAGCTCACCACATGATTTGGAGTTAAGTAGACACATTTTCTATAGTTTGTCAATTTCCAGCACCAGAGCTTCACGGCGAAATCCAATCCATGACTTTCAATTCCGAGACTGACAAGCTCAGTATTCAAAATAACCACAGTTTCATGAAAAACTCGAGTTAGCAAATCCCTGTAAAAATAAAGAAGCTTTGGAATTTTAAAAGTTCTAATGTTTAATTGATGAATAATGGAAGTAAACTGGTCGTATTTAAATAGTAAATGATAATTCAAAATTACTTGAAAGTTTGAGAGACGTCTTCGGAAATGAGAATACAGATTTTTCTACTCGATCCAAATGTTTTCAATGAAATACCCAAGGTTATCACTTGAAGCGCATCAGCATCCGTCAGAGCAGACGTGACCCATGCTTCTTTCTTTTCTTCCGCTTCTGCAAATAATATGTTAAATACATATTTATATGTTAAACAGGCCACAAAACGTACCGAATTTTCAATCGCTCCACTATTTTGACCCGACAAATTCGGTTGCGCGAATCGCTTTTTCATTAAAAAATATATGAACTGATTTGATTAATTAAAGACATTTGAAAACGACTTAATATTATTGGACCCATCAAATAAAGGAAAAATACCAGCAAAAATAAATCAAAAATACCATAATTGGGTTTT